>CAUYPK010093407.1:0-35400 GCA_963574355.1 Loris lydekkerianus | reverse complement strand
TCTGGTAATTTGTGTCTTGATTGTTGTTTTGTTCCAAAAATTTGGTAATTTCCTTCTTAATCTTCTCTACAACCCATCTATCCTTCAGCAAAAGGTTGTTTAGCTTCCATGTTTTTGTATGGGTATGCAAGTTCCTGTTGTTATTTACTTGAAGTTTTATTCCTTGATGGTCTGAGAAGATGTAAGGAATAATTTCTATTTTTTTTTTTTTCAATTTGCTGAGGTTAGATTTGTGGCCTAGGAGGTGGTCAATTTTGGAGTATGTTCTGTGGGCTGATGAGAAGAATGTGTATTCCGTTCAGCTCAGATCAAATGTTCTATAGATGTCTGTTATGTCCAGATGTTGAATGTTTAAGTTTAAATGTAAAATTTCTTTGCTTACCTTCTTTTTGGAGGATCTATGCAGCACTACTAAAGGGTTGTTAAAATCTCCAACTACTATGGAACTGGAGGAAATCAAATTGTTCATGTCTGTTACAGTTTCTCATAAATTGAGGTGCATTCTGGTAGGGTGCATAAATATTAATAATTAAAATCTTATCATATTGAGTATTACATTTAATAAATATGAAGTGTCCGTCCTTATCCTTCCTTATTTCAGTTGGTTTAAAGCCTATTGCGTCTGTGAATAGGATTGCAATGCCTTCTTTTTTCTGCTTTCCATTTGCCTGGAGTATAGATGACCATCCCTTCACCTTGAGTCTATATTTGTGTTTTAATGTGAGATGTGATTCTCACATGCAGCAGACATGTGGTTTGAGTTTTTGTATTCAGTCAGACAACCTGTGCCTCTTTAGAGGGCAATTTAAGCCATTCACATTAATTGAGAATATTGATAAGCCTTTCGAGAGTCCAGTGGACATTTTTAATCCTTTTGCAACTGTGGAAATTGGAATTTAATCAAAATTTTCTGGGTGGGTTTACTTTTGTGGTGGAGGATTATGCCGGTCTTTATGGAGGATAGGTCTGAGAATACCCTGGAGAGCTGGTTTAGTTATGGCAAATTTCTTCAACATGTGAATGTCATTGACATATTTAATTTCTCCATCATAAATGAAACTCAGCTTAGCTGGGTACAAGATCCTGGGTTGAAAGTTATTTTCTTTTAGGAGATTAAAAGTCGATGACCCTCCTCTTCTAGCTTCAAAAGTTTCAGGACAGAGACCTGAAGTTATTCTAATATTCTTGCCCTTGTAGGTGGATCATTTTCTTTCATCTTGCTGCTTTCAGAATTTTCTCCTTCATATTAACTTTAGTGAAATTGATTATGATGTGTCTAGGGGGATGTCTTATTTGGGTTGAGTCATGCTGGAGTTCTGAAAATCTCTATTATCTGAATTTCAGAATCTCTTGGCATGTCTGGAATGTTATCCTTCATAATTCATAGAGAAGAGACGCTGTGCCTTGTGAAGCTACTTTGTCACTTTTGGGGATACCTATAAGACGAATATTGGTTTTCTTGGAATTATCCCTAAACTCTCTGAGAGAGTGATCTGTTTTTGCCCTCCATTTCTCTTCCTCTTTGAGAGTTTGGGAGTGTTCAAAAGCTGTGGCTTCAATGTCAGAAATCCTTGCTTGCTCCATTCTGTTACTGAGGGATTCTACTGTGTTTCTCAGACCTATGAGGGCTGCAACTTCTTGTCTCAGTGTGTCAGAATCTTTGGTCGTTTGGTCTTTGAATTCGTTGAATTCTTAAGATATCTTTTGGGTTACTGCTTGAATTCTAATTCGATCTTATTTGCTATCCAGATTCTGAATTCGATTTCTGACATCTCAGCTATTTGTGCATGGGATCTTGTGCTGTGTCTGCACCATTGATCCTTGGGGGAGTTTATCTACTATGATTATTCATATTGCCAGAGATTTTCTGTTGATTTGCCTCATGATTGTTTTTAACCACTGCCTCAGGACATTCTCAGGATTGGGGAGGTGTCTCTCCAAGATTAGACCCCAGCGGGATCACTCTACTGTTGCTGGATCTTTGTAGGGAGTAACCCTGTATAGTTCCTCTGGGGCTGCCTCCGGCAGGGAGTTCTGGTTGTGGAAGCTTCTATGGAGTGTGACACACACAGATCCAGCAACAGGGCAGGAGGTAGTGCACAGGGTTCTGGGAGTGCTTGGTGCCCAGTGACTTTGGCACAGAGAGCCCAAGGCTCCATCAGTCTCTGGCCAGGATAAGGGATCTACCCAGAGGCAGGGAGGGCTCCAGGGGACCTGCAAATACCAGAGTCCCTGGCAAGACGAGCGAGCTGGTGTGGAGGCAGGGAGGGCACAGGAGGGAGGATACAAGGCTGTCTGGCTCCCGCAGTTCCTGGTCAGGGCTTGTGGAGGCCCGGCAGGGGTGTGTCACGGGTCGGGGTCATGGCGCAGCTCTTGTGGAGGTCTGGGCGCCTCTAAGCCCAGGAGTTTGAGGTTGTTATCAGCTGTGATGCCACAGCACTCTACCCAGGGCAACAGCCCAAGGCTCCAGTGGGCCAAAACCGTCTCTCTCTGCCCCGGAGTGTTAAGGCTCTAAGGCAGCTCAGTCCCCGCCTTTAGGCTGCTTAGTCACAAGGTTACTAGCTCCCACACAATCCTTCCTCTGTGACCCTGAGGGGAGTTCTTACCAGGGCAGTTCTCTCACAATGGCTCCCTGCAGCCCACAGCCAAACACTTTTAGCTCCCTCTGGCTCAGCAGCTCAGTCTGAGGCCCTAGACAATTCCCAATGTTCTCCACATTCCTGCTCAACCTCTCCCCAAGGCATTTTAAATGAATGCCACATCCAAAAACAGGGAAAGAGTTCACAGGTAAGGCCTTTCCAGTTTGCAGTCTCATTGTTGCTTATACTTACGGCTGCTGGCGGGATTAGGTTGATCGAACACACGCAACCACTTTCCAGTTTTCCACAGTTTTTGTCCTCCTCTTGGGGTCCACAAGTCCCTTGTTGACTCCCTATATCCTCAAAGAGATGATTATAGGCAGATCCCACCAGCCAGAGATACCTGGAGTCTTATCTCTGCAGACTCACTATTCCCTGTTGCAGGGAGGCTGTTACTCGGCTGCCATCTTGGATTGTTCTCCAGAAAAATCTTTTGATAATATCCAGCTTCCCTTCATGATCAGAAAACTTAAGAAAATTGGTATAGAAGAGACATTTCTTAAATTGATAGAGCCCATCTACAGCAAACCCACACCCAATATTATTTTGAATAGAGTTAAAATTGAAATAATTTCCACTCAGATAAGGAAACAGACAAGGTTGGCCATTGTTTCCACTGCTCGTTAACATTGTAATGGAAGTTTTAGCCATCACAATTACGGAACAACAGGCGATCAAGGGTATCCATATAGGGTCAGAAGAGATCAAACTTTCACTCTTTGCAGATGATATGATCGTACATCTGAAAAACACCAGGGATTCTACTATAAAACTCTTAGAAGTGATCAAGGAATACAGCAGCATCTCAGGTTACCAAATCAACATTCACAAATTGGGAGCCTTTATATATACCAACAATAGTCAAGGTGAAAAAACAGTTAATGACTCCATTCCATTCACAGTAGTTAAAAGAAGATGAAGTACTTGGGAGTTTATCCAACAAAGGATGTGAAAAATCTCTATAAAGAGAACTATGAAACTCTAAGAAAAGAAATAGCTGAAAATGTTAACAAATGGAAAAACATAACATGCTCATGGATGGGAAGAATCAACATTGTTAAAATGTCCATACTACCCAAAGCAATATACAATTTTAATGCAATCCCTATTAAAGCTCCACTGTCATACTTTAAAGATGTTGAAAAAATAATACTTCATTTTATTTGGAATCAGAAAAAAACCTTGAATGCCAAGATATTACTCAGAAATAAAAACGAAGCAGGAGGAATCATGCAACCGGACCTCAGACTATACTATAAATTGATAGTGATCAAAACAGCGTGGTTCTAGCACAAAAACAGAGAGACAGATGTATGGAACAGAATAGAGAATCAAGAGATGAACCCAGCTACTGACCATTACTTGATCTTTGACATGTCAATTAAAAACATTCAGTAGGGAAAAGATTCCCTATTTAACAAATGGTGCTGGGTGAACTGGCTGGCAACCTGTAGAAGACTGAAACTGAACCCACACCTTCCACTTTTAACTAAGATAGACTCTCACTGGATTAAAGATTTAAACTTAAGACATGAAACTATAAAAACACTAGAAGAGAGTGCAGGGAAACCCCTTGAAGAAATCGGTCTGGGCGAGTATTTTATGAGGAGAACCCCCCAGGCAATTGAAGCAGCTTCAAAAATTCACTACTGGGACCTGATCAAACTAAAAATCTTCTGTACAGCCAAGAACATAGTAAGCAAAGCAAGCAAACAGCCCACAGAATGGGAGAAGATATTTGCAGCTTATGTCTCCGACAAAGGTTTAATAACCAGAATCCACAGAGAACTCAAACGTATAAGCAAGAAAAGAACAAGTGATCCCATCGCAGGCTGGACAAGGGAGTGAAGATAAACTTCTCTGAAGAAGGCAGGTGTATGGCCTACAGACATAAAAAATGCTCAGCATGTGTAATCATCAGAGAAATGCAAAATGCAAATCAAAGCTACTTTGAGATATCATCTAACTCCAGTAAGATTATCCCATATCACAAAATCCCAAGACCAGAGATGTTGGTGTGGATGTGGAGAAAAGGAAACACTTGTGCACTGCTGGTGGGAATGGAAATTAATACATTCCTTTTGGAAAGCTGTTTGGAGAACACTTAGAGATCTAAAAATAGATCTGCCGTTCAATCCTATAATTTCTCTACTAGGTATATACCTAGAAGACCAAAAATCACATTATAACAAAGATATTTGTACCAGAATGTTTATTGCAGCCAATTCATAATTGCTAAGTCATGCAAACAGCACAAGTGCCCATCTATCCACAAATGGATTAATAAATTGTGGTATATGTACACCATGGAATATTATGCAGCCTTAAAGAAAGATGGAGACTTTACCTCTTTCATGCTTACATGGATGGAGCCGGAACATATTCTTCCTAGTAAAGTATCTCAAGAATGGAAGAAAAAGTATCCAATGTACTCAGCCCTACTATGAAACTAATTTATGGCTTTCACATGAAAGCTATAACCCAGTTACAACTTAAGAATAAGGGAAAGGGGAGACGGAGGGGAGGGAGGTGGGAGAATGGGCGGAGGGAGGGAGATTGTTTGGATTACACTTGCGGTGCATCTTACAAGTGTACATGTGAAACATAGTAAATGTAGAATATAAATGTCTTAACACAATAACTAAGAAAATGCCAGGAAGGCTATGTTAACCAGTGTGATGAAAATATGTCAAATGGTCTATAAAACCAGTGTATGATGCCCCATGATCACATTAATGTACACAGCTATGATTTAATTAAAAAAATCATATATCCAAAGCACTTGGCACAGTGCACATCCTGTGCATATAGCAAATACTCTCTAAAGATTATTCATGAGACCTTAGTCATGAATAATGTGAGTCATATTACTCACCTGGTCCTAACCCTGTTGTCCTTATGTCATTCCAACAGTTTCATGCCTGCATCAACTTTTTGGCATTGGGAAATTTTGTTTTCTCTGCTAATCCCCACTAGGCTGGTCATTTTCCTGCTACCAATGGTGATAAATTGCAATTAATAATAATGTTATTATTACCTGCAATTGCTGAAAAGTTTAATGAATATGAGTTCAGTGCTTTATCTCTAATAATCCATAAACTATATCTCTACCACTTTTACAGTAACATATTTTTCTCTTTCTAGATACTTTTGTACCAGCAGACACAACACAAAAATGGCTCTACAGTATAACTTTTTTTTATGTTTGTGAATGTCTTCTTTGTCACACTATTGGAGGAGTGATTCTTAGGTGAATGTACTCTTCTCTGTGCTAAGAGATTTCTCTCAGAATTTCCTTTATTCCTTTAGTCCATAAAGCTTATTACTTTATGGTTATTTCCTGCCTATTGATAAAAATATTTATATGTCTCAGTATTAATTTTCTTCAGGAGCTGAGTCTGGTCTATCAAACACAGGGTTTTACTGTTTAACTGTTTCATGTTTAGTACATGTGTATTTACTTATACTGTTGATGGTATTCAACCACTTACCATAATACTAGGTAGTGGAGCAAAAAAAAAAAAAAGCATAGCTAATCCAAATTTAAAACCTAATTATTTGGAAGTATTTATCCACAGGAGTTTCTCTATGCAAATTCAATTAAGAAAATGTCTTCTATGTGCTCTTGAGAAGTTTATAATCTAAACACACATGCTGTTAATAATAATAGGTTTATTTGTGCAGTGATTACATGTACCTTGCATTACTCTAAATTCTAATATTATTTTATTTAAACTCACAACTACCTATGACTTTGGTACCATTATTATACCAATTTTACAAATGAGATAATTATAGCTCAGGGAGATTAACTAGCTTGCCATAGGGCAGAAATAGGATAAAATCAACCAATCCAGAGCTTGGGCTCTTATCATGGAGCACACTATTTTATAACAATGGTTAACATTCAAAGTACTATATATGTGTACCTCCTTTAATTGCAACTATAGTTGTAGTAATTTAATGTCTATTTTAGAGATCAGAAAACTAAGGACAGAAACATTAAGTAATCCTACTAGACTGTATGGTAGTAATAAACTATATCTCTACCACTTTTACAGTAACATATTTTTCTCTTTCTAGATACTTTTGTATTAGCAGACACAACACAGGATACAGACTTGCAAAGAACATATGTTAAATTCAGTTGTGCAGAAGCACCTCACAGGACCTGATTCTTCTAAGCAATGTGTTTACATGAGAAAGATTTAAAAAAAAAAAGTTTTCAAATTGTTTTCTCTTACATTTGCCAGAGCATCTCACAGAGTGATGGGAAGAAGATAGTTTTTACCTCAGGTATTACCTAACCGTATAATAAATTATCCCGCAGATGCCACTTACTCATTCCTGCTTTAAAAGCAAAGGCTAGAAAAGGCCAAATGAACCGAAGGGCCTTCTTTATTAACTCTTGATCTTGAAGAGATAACTGAATGACTGCAACTCACCAAAGCAAAAAAGAAAAAGAAAGATTGTATTTTATTAGAAAAGAAATTACTCAGTTGAGCAATTGTAACCAAAATAAATAAATAAAAAAAAAGTATTGAGGAAGACTAACAAATCAAAATGCAAACATAGCCAAAACAAAACAAAACCGAAAAGTGCTACTCTAAGGCTTAAACATATGCCAGAAGAAAAGTACCTCTGCAATGATCTAATTGTCTGACTATCCTCCAGTAAAGTTCACCAAGAGTAGCAGTGTATTGTAGAGAGTAAAGATTCCAATGTTGTTTTCTAAAATTCAATTCTAATCTTTATCATTTAAAACTGTAGACTATAATGATATACCTTAACAGTGTACAAAGTTCAAAAGTAAACTATTTTTTTTCCCTTGGCATTTATTGCCTATACTTAAAAATCTAGGTGCTATCTAATATCAATTTTCAGCCTTATCAGAAAAAAGTGTTAACATTTGTCTACATTTAATATTAGTATAAAAACAAGTAAATATAAATGAAATTACCTATGAAATATACAAATTAGCTCACAGTATGCCCATAAAATATTAAACAGCATATATGTGTGTGTGTGTGTATAATTTCTGTTTTTTATAAATTACCCAGCCTAAGGCATATTATTAAGCAGACTGAACAAATTAAAATATATCCCTAGAACTAAAACACATGCCTGAGGTATCTGCCCTCAGGGATTTTCTTTTGCCACTAGGAAGCACATATATATGCTGTTTAATGTTTTCTAAATTACATATATATACCATATATGTACATACATATCAGCTGAAGTTTTATATATTTAGAGCAACACCTTAAGTAGTTGTGGAAACGTGCTCAAGAATAAATGAAACTTTAAATTATCTAAGAAAAAGTTTGAAGAGCTAATGCTGGCTACAGTCATATGTATAAACCTCCCCGAAGAGCTAAAAATAGGAATGTGTTAAACAGAATGCAGAGAGACACAGAGAACAGCTTACCACCCTTTCCTAGCTAGGAAAATGTGGCTTTCCCATACATCATTCAATAAAAAACAGATGGAGAAAAATTGTTCGCCAGAAAGAAAGGAAAGACATACAGCATGTTATAATTATGAGCTTCAGATAAACAAAGGGAGGGAAAAGAATATTTTAAACAAAAAGGCAAAATTTCTTCTATAAAAGCTATCTCTCCTGAGTAGGGCAAACTAAGGCTAAAATGTCTTCTCAGAAGTATTGAGTGCCCTCAGAATGGACATTTTCTATCACCTGGAACTCACCCTTCTTTTTTAGGTTATAACATCCTAAATCTTGCTACTCCTGGCACTTGCGGGTCAAGGGTCCCACTTAGGCTCCAAGGAGGGGTCCTGTGAATCAAGTTGGGCCAGTCTGTCTAGCTTCACGATAAGGTCTGGTTATGTCAGAGATGGCATGGGGCATGTTATACAAATCAGTCTAATTTAGAGTAAATCCTAGTGTTAGAACAGAAAGTACCTGAAAGAAATATGCTGTCTTTCTTTGGAGTTAACATAGGTGACTATAGGTCTAAAGGTGCTGATTATTATACCGCACCATGGGAAAGTAGAATAAAACCATTATGCTAGAGAATAGACTAAATAGATAAACAGTGGGTCTTGATAACATTTCAAATCCTTGATCAAACGCTCCTGAAGCAGATGCTATTCTAGAATTTTGAGTCAAGACATGTGAGTGAATAAACTCTTACATTAAGCCAGTTGGTTTATATTTTCTATCTAATGTTACTGGAAAAGATTTTAATAATTAGTCTCAGTGTCAGTAACAATGCTGAGTAAACAAAAACAAGAGGCAGTGCAGTGGACCAAGTATCTTCTCTATATCCATTGTCATAACAACTTTATGTAGTGTTACTACAAGTCAGGTTTCACAAATGAGGTTTAAATGGCTTGCCCCATATCATACTATGGGTAATTAACAGCAGTCAGGTCTTCCCAATTCAAATTTCATGTTGTTTCTACTTATACTTTTCAACCTCTGGTAAAAAGAGCCATAATTTAAGTGTAACTTATCTTCCTTGAGCTTCAACTATATTCTTATGTGAAGGAAAGGGCATTACTTAGAAAGATAAATTATAAATAGTTCTATATAATATTGTTGTACACTGCTCTGTTCTGAATGTTTGTCTCCCTCCAAAATTCCTATGTTAAAACTTAACCCCAAAGGGATGGTTTTAAGAAATGGCACATTTAAGAAGTGACTAGGTCCTGAAGTATCTGCCCTCATGAATTGAATTAGTGCCTTTAAAGAAGAGATAGAGGGAAACTGTTTGCTTCTCCCTTCTTCCATGAGAAAACATAGCAACAAGGTGCCATTTTGAAGCAGAAAGCAAACACTCACCAGATAGTGAATCTACTGGCATGAACTTGGAATTTATAGCGTTTAAAAACTTAAATTTCTGTTTTTTACAAATTATCCAGCCTAAGGAATATTGTTATAGCAGAGTGAACAAAGTAAAATATATTCCTAGAACAAAATGGTAAGAGTTCTCTTTTGCCATTAGGAAGCATATAAAATGCAGGAATATTTTGAAGGTCAAATGAAAGGACAAAATTGGTTACAAATAAATGAGGAGCCATGAGAAAATTGATCACTTTCTTTTACATTTAGACATGAAAGTACAACATGTCACAGGGAATTTTAATAATGACTAAACAAGCCCAAAACATTTTGAACAAATAACAGGAAGCCTATAAAAGATAAAGCATGACAAACAGACCAACATTTCTATTACCACTTAAGTACTATTGACCAATAAAATCACTAATAATTGTCCAGAGAGATGCTAAATTTTGGCAGCATAGTTCAAGCAAATGTTTCTTTTAAAGCTAATACAGAAAAAATAAATTTTTAATTATTGACAATAAATAGATTTTTAATTTCATTCACTATTTTTGGCAGCAGTCTAATCTTCTTTAGAATGTAGTAAAGTAAATAAGTCATAGAGGTTATAATAGCTGAATAATGCCCCTCCAAAGATGCCCATGTCCCAAACCCTGAAGCAGAGAGACATTCAACTTGCTTGAACACTCCATGGACAGCTCACGACCAGCACACTTAGGGATGCACAGTTGCACAGTTAGGGATGCACTTGTACTACTCAGCCATAAAAAAAAGAATGAGCTAATGACTTTTACAGCAATCTGGATAGAACTGGAGACATTATCCTAAGTAAAGTATTTCAAGAAAGAAAAAGCAAACATACTCTGTAATAAATTGGAACTAAGTGAGGGTCATACAGATGCACAGGGGGAAGTAAAATCTGTGGAAATCAAGCAGGGAATGAAGGGAAAGGGAAGCGGCAAAAAAGCTACCTAACGAGTACAATGAACATCATTTGGGTAATGGGCACACTTACAGCATATAGTTATCCATGAAAAAAATTTGTGTTCCCTTAATGTTTTGAAATACTATGGGGAAAACAAAACAAAACAAAAACAGCAAAGATGCCCACGTCTTAATCTCTGGTATCAGTGAATGTGCTCCCTTACATGGCAAAGAAAACTAAGCATTATACTTGATTATCTGAGGGGACCAATGTTATCACCAGCATGTTTCTAAGAGGGAGATAGGAAAGTCAGGGTCAGAGAGATGTGACAGGAGAAGCAGAGGTCAATGTGATGTGGAACCACAAGCCAAGAAATGCTAATGGCCTCTAGAAACTACACATGACACTATAATACAATACTGAAAGAAATTAAAGAAGAACCAAATAAACTATTAACTGTATATTAGAATACTAGTGGTATAACAATGTTCTTTATCCCCAAATTAATCAATGCAAGTCTATTAAAAATTCCAACAAAATTTACAAGTTGATGAAATTTGTATGAAACTGAAAATGGCCAAGGAAAGCCAAGACAATATTAAAGTAGATGGAAAAAGTAGGAGAACTATTCTATTGAAAACCAAGATATATAACTAGAACAATGGAATAAATGGAAGCCAGCTACAGACCCATGTATATAAGGATTCATGATTTTTATCAATGGCAACATTGTAGAGACAGTCTTTACAATGAAAAGTGCTAGGACAATTAGGTATTACTGTGGAGAAAAAATTAATAAAAATGCATGAATCAGAGGAAGACAAATCTATATGCTTAAATAAACACAATATATTTTTCAGAAAATAGTCTAAAATAATAACTTCATGATCTTGTAATTGGAAATTTTTTCATGCCTAAAACTCATTAAGTGTAAGAAAAATAATCGATAAATTGGAATACATTACAATTAAGAATTACTGTTCATCATTCATATGAGCATGTTATTATTTATATATTGGTGTCATGCTGTTTTACAACTTGAACTTTACCTTGGAAATGAGAATAATGTAAACTAAAAAGTTGTACCCACATGTTAATTTGAAATAAAAAAGTAAAAATAAGCCAAAAAAATTGCTATTCATCAAATGACACTCCTAAGTGAAAAGATAAGTCAGTGTAGGCACTTTGTGACATACATAACCAATGAAGAATATATCCAGAGTATACAAAGAATTCCTCCAAACCAATATGTAAAGGAGAAACCAACTAATTAAAAATGGACCTAACGCTGGTGAGGCATGAACCTATATTGTACATGTGATGCATTTTCAGTCTGAGAAAATTAAGTCAATTTAAGGAAGTGGTCGATGTAGGGAAGTGGTCAACTATGGAGGTTCTACCAAATGTATGCACGCAGATTGGAGTACTCAGATATAAAAAATAAATATTAGAGCTAAAGACAAAGGTAGACCTTAATACAATAATAGACGGAGAGCTCAACACCTCACTTTTAGAAGTGGAATAATTCAGAATAGATTATACAGACAGAAAATCAGTAAAGAAATTTCAGACTTAATATGCACTATAGATGCAATGGACCTAATAAATATTTGCAGAGCATTTCACTCAACAGCTATATAATACACAGGCTTCTTCTTAGCTCATGCATCATTATCAAGGATAGACCTGCCACAAGCCTTAAAATTTTCAAAAAAACTGAAATATCAATGATATCAAATATATTTTTGGACCACAATGAAGTAAAACTAAACAATAAAAAACAAGAGGAACTCTGGAAATTACAAAAACATGTGAAAATTAAACAATATGCTCCTGAATAATCACTTGATCGATGACAATATTAAGAAGTAAATTAAAGTATTTCATGAAACAAAGTGGAAACACAACATAACAAAATGTATGGGATACAGCAAAGTACTATTAAGAAGCAAGTTCATAGTTATAAATGCCTACATCAGAAGAGTGAAAAAAAAAACCTCCTCAAATAAACAGCTTTATTATGTCTAAAAGAACTAGAAAATTAATAGTAAGCAAAATCCAACATTAAAAGAAGAAAAAAAAAATAAAGATCACAGCAGAAATAGATGAAATTAAAACCAAAAAATAATACAGAAAGTAAACAAAATGAAAATTTGTTTTTTTTAAAGATAAAAACAAACTAACAAACATTTAGCCAGACTAAGAAAAAAGGAGAGAATACCAAATAAATAAAATCAGGCTGAAAAAGGAGATATTACAACTGATACCTCAATTCAAAGGATCATTAGAGACTCATAAGAAAAATTATATGCCAATACATTGGAAAATCTTGAAGAAATGGCTAAATTCCTAGATACTTATAGCCTATCAAGACTAACTATAAAGACATCTAAAACCTATACAGACAAATACAAAATAATGACACACGGTATGAAAAAATTTCCTATTGAAGAAAAAGCACAGAATTTGATGTGTTCACTGTCAAATTCTACCAAACATTTAAAAGTTAACACCAATCCTTCTCAAATTAGTCCAAAAGTTGAGAAATGAACTCATTCTACAAAGTCAGTATTACCGCAATACTAAAACAAGATAAATATGAAAAGAAAACTACAGACCAATATGTCTGATGAACACAGATGCAAATATTTTTAACAAAGTACTAGCAAACTGAAGTCAGTAACACTTTGAAAAAATCAAGAGAGATTCATCCCAGGAATGCAAGGATCGCCCTACATACGCAATCAGTCGATGTGTTACATTATATCCACAAAGTGAAAGACAAAAACCATGTGATCATTTCAATTGATGCTGAAAAAGCATTTGCTAACATCTATCATTTCTTCATGGTAAAAAAAAACTTTAAAAACTAAGTGTAGAAGGAGCATATCTCAGCATGAAAAAAGCCATATTTGACAGACCCTCAGTTAATATCCTGATAAATGTGGAAAAACTGATAGGCTTTCTTCAAGATGTGGAACAAGAAAAGGTTGTCCACTTTAATCACTATTATTCAACATAGTGCTGGAAGTGTAGAAGATAAGAGAAAGAAAAGACATCCAGATTGGAAAGGAAGAAATTAAATTATCCTTATTTGGTGATGACATGATCTTATATTTAAAGAAATCTAATGACTCCAACAAAAAAAGTTACTAGGAATAATAAACAAATTCAATAAAATTATAGGATACAAAATAAAGATGCAAAAATCAGTAGCATTGGCTCGGCGCCCATGGCTCAGTGAGTAGGGTGCCAGCCACATATACTGAGGCTGGTGGGTTTGAGCCTGGCCCAGGCCTGCTAAACGACAATGACAACTGAAACCAAAAAATAGTCAGGCGTTATGGGGGGTGCCTGTAGTCCAGCTACCCAGGAAGTGGAGGCAAGAGAATTGCTTAAGCCCAAGAGTTTGAGTTTGCTGTGGCGCAACGGCACTCTATGAGGGCGACATAGTGAAAATCTGTCTCAAAAAAAAAAAAAAAAAAAAATTCAGTAGCATTTCTATATGTTCATAGTTAACAATATGAAAAAGAAATCAAGAAAGTAATTCCATTTACAATAGCTAAAAATGAAATAAGATACCTAGGAATAAACGTAACCAAAGAAGTGAAAGATCTCTACAATGAAACTATAATAACATCAATGAAAGAAATTGAAGAGGACACACACATGAAAAAAAGGAAACATATTTCATACTCATGGACTGGAAGAATTAATATTGTTAGAATGTCCTTACAACTCAAAGCAATCTATAGATTCAATGAAATCCCTATCAAGATACCAATGACATTCTTGAAAGAAACAAAAAAGTAATCTTAAAATTTACATGGAACCACAAAAGACTAAGAATAGCTAGAGTCATCTTGAGCAAAAAGAGCAAAACTGAAACAATCACATTACCTGACTTCAAATTGTACCATAGAGCTATAGTAAGCAAGATAGCATGATATTGGCACACAATGGAACAGAATAGAAAACCCAGAAACAAATCCATGCATTTCCAGTGACCTAATTTTTAACAAAGGTGTCAAGAACATACACATTGCAGAAAAGATGGTCTCTTCAATAAATGGTGCTAGGAAAACTGGATATCCATATGCAGAAGAATGAAAGTAGATCATCATCTCTTACAATATACAGAAATCAAATCAAAATAGATTAAAGACTTAGATCTAAGACTTGAAACTATGAAACTAGTAGAAGAAAACTTTAGGGAAATGCATCAGGATGCAAAGAATTTTTTGAGTACCATCTCAAAACCATGGGTACCCAAGGCAAAAATGAACAGTTGGGATTACAACAAACTAAAACGCTTCTGCACAGCAAAGTAAATAATCAACAAAGTGAAGAGATAATCCAAATGTTAGGAGAAAATGTTTGTATTTTATTTATCTGACAAGGGATTAAGAAGCAGAATATAGAAGGACTCAAATAACTCAATAGAAAAAAAAAATCTGATTGGAAAATGGGCAAAAGGTCTGAATAGACATTCCTTAGAAGAAGACACAAAAATGGCCAGTCGGTATCTGAAAAAAATGATTTATATCACTAATGGTAAGAGAAATGTAAATCAAAACTACAGTGAGGTATCATCCTACCCCAGTTAAAACAGCTTTTATCAAAAAGGCAGGAAATAGCGAGTGTTGGCAAGGATGTGGAGAAAGGGGAACTTTTGCACACTGTTGATGGGAATGTAAATTAGTTAGCTACAATGGGTAACAGTTGGAGGCTCCTCACAAAAACAAAAAAAATGGAACTACTATATGATCCAGCAATCCCACTGCTGGGTATATATAAAAAAGATGTCAGCACTATCCATGATAGCCAAGACATGGAATCAGCCTAAATGTCCATCAGTGGATGAATGTTTGAAGAAACTATAGTACATTTTCTTTAAATATTATTTTGCCATAATAAAGAATGAAGTCCTGTCATTAGCAGCAACATGGATGGAATTGAAGGGCAGTATCTTAAGTGAATAAATCAGGCATAGAAAGAGAAATATTGCATGTTCCCACTCATATGTGGGAAAGAAAAAAACACAGAACTCACTAAGAATGATGGTCACCAGAGGCTGGGAAGTGTAGTGTAGAGGGGGAATAAAGTAAGTATGATGAATGGGTACAAAAATAGAGTTACACAGAATGAATATGATTTAGTATTTGTTAGCACACTAGGGTGACTATCGCTATCAATAATTTATTGTGTATTTTTAAATAATTAAAAGGGTGGGATTGGAATGTTCCTAACACAGAAAAATGAAAAATGAGTGATGTGATGGATACCCCCAATTACCCTGATATGACCGTTACAGGACATGTGCCTGTATCAAAACATCACATGTAAATGTGCAACCACAAGTATTATGTACCCATAATAATAATAAAAAAAAGTTTCTTTAAAGGAACACATATGATTAAAAGTAATTCAAAGACATTACATTTCTTAAAATTTCTATGATACTACATGATGAAATAAACTAGTTTTTCCTAAGAAAAATATACTTTTTTTCTCACTGTGGTCAAGAACCTGGGCAATAAAATTACAAAGCAGAGTGGTTTGGTGAGAAAGCCTCAGCACAAAGGAGCATTGACTGTGGGCTCCTGCAGTCCCAGCAATGCTCAGCATGGTAGCGATTATGAGGGTTTCACTTTTATCTGTTTGTTAGCTGCACCATTGTTTTATGGAATCTTCTATATGCTTGAGAGGTAGCAAAGAAAGATGTTTAAGAAAAAGAGCATACAGTATCTTAAATTGCAAAAGATGTTGTTTATGTATGAAGAAAACAGCAAGGAAATATTGTATATTAACATACTAACACTGATTATTTCCACTGCTATAACTATTATCTTATTTATAATTTTCTCTCTCTCTCTCTTTTTTTTTTTTGAGACAGAGTTTCACTTTGTCATCTCTGGTAGAGTGTTGTTGCATCACAGCTCACAGCAACCTTCAACTCCTGGGCTTAGGTGATTCTCTTGCCTCAGCCTCTCCCAAGGAGTTGGGACTACAGGCGCCTGCCACAAAAAAACACCGAGCTATTTTTTGTTGCAGTTGTCACTGCTGTTTGACTTGGCCGGGGCCAGGGCCAGGATCAAACCCACCACTCTTGGTATATGGGGCCGGTGCCCTACCCACTGAGCCACAGGCACTGCCCTCTTATTTATAATTTTCAACAGTATTTAAAATTGTATTTTCATTTTTGTTACCATGTTGAAATATGTTAGTTTCTTTTGTATTTATTTATAAAATTCTATTTAAAAAGGGGAAATGAGTGGAAAGGTTTGGAGCAAAGGAAGGACATTCTATGAACATTACTGTATATCCTTAAATTTTACATAAAACTCCTTAAATATTTTAAAAAGTCATTGAAAGTATGAAAAAAGAAAAGAAGTGTATGGATGCTTTATTCCTGATTGTACATAAACAGTGTGCTAATTTTGGTTCTGTGTTACCCAAATCATTTCTTTTCGTTCATTGGATTTTTTTTAAAGGCTTACAATAGGTTACAAGTAATGAAAAGTATAGTGAAATTAAAAAAAAAAAAAAAATGGATTAGAGTGTAACATTCTAATATCTTTTAAAATTCCAAGCTCTTTTCCCCCCAGATGTTGTAAATTTCCTTACTATCTCAGCACTATGGCCACAAATGGAATTCACAAATGAAAACTAATCACGCCGGCTAACTGGCGGCCAACTACTTTGCCTGGCGTGTGTTCCATTTCTCCCTGGCTTATATTAACACCAGTTGCCCTTATGTGTACTTCTCCCTTCAAACAGCACAGCTTCAAGCCTGCAGCTCTCAACGTGGGAAGGATAAACAAAAGCTAAGAAAGGAATTCTTCAAAGTAGCCTTTATGCTGAGTTGTGCTCCTGCCTCCTTGTTAGCTTGTTTCAGTAAGGTTGAAACGTCAGGGCATTTCTGAGCCCTGTGAGGCTCCTACTTCTGTGCCTCTAAGGTAAGGCAGAAAGAAGAACCCAACCTGATGGAACTCTTCTGGACTGAGGCAAGCAGTTGCACCTCCTGGTCTCCAGGAGGAGTCTGGCTATTTGGAGAACCTCTCTCCTACTCCTCTTTAATTCATTTTTCTCTGTAGTGACCTTCATGCTGAATAACCAGAGCAGGACTGGGCCAGAGCAAAGAAGGAAATGAGAAGAGTGTGTTAAGAATGACGGAGAGAAAAAGGGAGGGACTCATGGGCCCCTCCTTTAAGCAACAATTCTTCCAATTTTAATTTTCAGGGCCTGACGATTATCTCATATGAACCAAAGAGGTACCTTCTAACTGCAGATGTAGATTATATCTTTAAAAAAATCCAGAATATTATAGCCTATAATTTACAGGGGTACACATTTTTGGTTACATAATTTGTTTTTGTACATTTTAAGTCAAAATTATAAGTGTGCCCTTTGCCCCAAATATGTGCTTAGCACCAGTGAGGTGTGAATTTACCCTGCCTCCTTGAGTTCTAGCTCCATATGTGTACTTCAGTGTTGATCAATTATTTCCAATTTAGTAATGGTACATGGAGAGTTTGTTTTTCCAGTCCAGTGATACTTCACTTGGAAGAATGTTCCTCAGTTCCATCCAGGTTTTTACCAAAGATCATCATTCTTTTCTATAGTATTCCATGGTATACACATACCACATTTTATTAATCCACTCATGGACTGATGGACACTTGGGTTGTTTCCACCTTTGCAATTGTGAATTATGCTGCTTTAAACATTGAAGAGCAAGTGTCTTTTTGATAAAATGTCTGTTTTTTACTTTGGGTAAATACCTAGTGGTGGGATTGCTGGACCAAAAGGTGAGCCTACTTTAGTTCTTTGAGGTATTTCTGTATTACTTTCTGTAGAGTTTGTACTAGTTTGCAGTCCTACCAGTAGTGAATAAGGATTCCCTTCTCTCCACATCCATGCCAGCATCTATTGCTTTGAGAATTTTTGACATACGCCATTCTCACTAGACTTAGGTGACATCTTGTTGTAGTTCTGATTTGCATTTCCCTGGTAATTAGAGATGTTGAGTATTTTTTCATGTGCGTGTTGGCCATCAGACTATGTTCATTTGAAAAGTTTCTGTTCACATCTTTTGCCCACATTATAATGGGGTTATTTGATTTTTTTCTTGCTGATTTTTTTGAGTTCTTTGTAGGTTATGTTGATCAGCCCTTTATCAGATGTATATCTCCTCCATGTAAGGTGTCTATTTACTGTATCGATTGTGTCCTTGGCTGTACAGAAACTTTCCCTTGATTAGGTCCCATTTGTTTATTTTGTTGTTGCTGTGATTATGTATAGGCTCTTCTTCATACATTATTTCTGTATGGCAATACCAATAAGAATTTTTCCAATATGTTCTTCTAGAATTGTAGTTTCATGCCTTACACTTAAGCCTTTTATCTGCTATCAATGAATTTTTTTGTGAGTGGTGAGAGGTATAGGCCTTGTTTCAGTCTTACATTTGGCTATCCAGTTTTTACAGCACCATTTATTGAATAGGCATATGTTTTTGTCTATATTATCAAATGTCAGGAATATGAGTGTAGTTTCATTTCTGAGTTCTCTGTTCTGATCCATAGGTCTATGTCTGATCGTCTGTTCTTGTTCCAGCACCATGCTGTTTTGGTTACTATAGCATTTTAAAATAGCTTGAAGTCTGGTAAAGTGATGCCTCCTGCTTTGTTCCTATTACAGCATGGTTGTGTTGGCTATTAGGGGTTTTCTCTGGTTCCATATGAAGCATAGAAGTGTTTTTTCTAGATGTGCAAAAAATGACAGTGGAATTTTAATGGAGCTTACATTGAATCTGTAAATCACTTTGGGTAGTATAGCCAATTTTAACAGTGTTTATTCTGCCAATTCATGTGTGTATGTTTTTCCATATGTTTATATGTTTGATATTTTTCTTCAGTATTTTTCAGTCCTCACTATGGAGATCTTTCACTTTTTTGGTTAAATATACTCCTAGTTATTTTATTTTATCTTATTTATTTATTTTATTTTGTTCTTGCTACTGTGGAAAGTATTGCATCTTAATTTGATTCTAAGCTTGATTCTTGGTGGCATATATGAAAGCTACTGATTTGTGTACATTGATTTTTGTATCCTCAGGACCCCCTGAAGAAGTTGCCTGGATCCTTTCATAACAGAGCCCTCTTTGTTCTAGTCAACTACAGTATTCAGAGCTGCTGCACTCCAGGGGTGAAGTGGGGGCTTTAAGTTCCAGGGTGTGTCTCAGGAAATCCAGAAGTCAATCAGCTCTCTCCCCTGCCTGGTGTGGTAAGTGGTTGGGGGAGCAGAAATATAAGCCATGGGACTGTAAACTCTTTGGCTGTAGACGCCTGATCATCTTATTTTTAGGAGTGGGAAGGGATGCATGTGAACTGGTGGCACAGGAGAGAGAGAACAGGTGAGGGGAACAGGTAGGGAATATGGGCATTCCAATCAGGAAAACAGCACCAAAAATGAGCAGGAGATGTAAGACTTTAGCCTGTTCAGATGATATTATGGGTTGAACTGTGTCCACTTCCCTCATCCTAAAAGGTACGTTGGAGTCTTAATTCCCCTTATCTCATAATGAGACCTTATATAGAAATAGGGTTTTAAAGAGGTAATAAAGTTAGAATTTAATCATTAGGGTGGGCCCTAATTCAGTATGACAGATATCCTTAAAAAGGGGGGAAATTTGGACACAGAGACAAACTAGCATAGATAGAAGATGTTGTAAAGAGACACGTGCAGAATGTCATATGAGGACAAAGACAGGGATTGGAATTATGCTATCACACGTGAAGGTGTATCTGGAGGTACTAGAAGAGGCAGGGAAGGATCCTTCCCAGTATCTTCAGAGGAGGCATGTCTCTGTTTTGTGGCAGCCATAGGGAAGTAATACAGAAGGTTTTTAGAAATGCAGGGTCAATATCATAGTAGGGTGATTATATTTTACTCTATAGGCAACACTTGAATGGGAGAAAAAATTAAATCAAACATTGATCTATCAAAGGTATTTATAAAGAGAGTAATAGCATGATAAGATATGTCCAAAGAGGTGCATTTGAAAGTGCTCTGGAAACAGTAAGCTTCTATAAAGACATTTTGGAAATAGTGAATTAGAAAAACATGTATGAGCTGTGACAAATAAGTTTGCACTTATGCTGACTGTACTGTAGAAACAACTTGATAAGATTTTATAACCTTGGTATATCAGTGTCTCACAGTTGTGTTCATGTCCAGCTGTGGTGGCATCTTGCTGAGAAGAATTCTTTATGATTGCTATGATTTTTGCATACTGTCATGAGAATGGTGGAGCTTGAATTAGAGCAATGAACAAACATTCATCAATTTCTTCTTAAACTTGGCAAGAATGGATGTGGAATCAGGGACATGTTAGTCCAAGTTTATGGGGATGATGTCATGACAAAATTCACGGTACAAATGAATTAAATATTTTTCTGAAGGGAGAGAAAGTGTCACTGATGAAGAGAGGTCAGGGAGGCCAGTATAAGCAGAACTGATGAAAGCAAAATTTTGTCACGTTGTGTGTCAAAATAGTTGGTTGTCTGAGAAACATAGCAGACTAAGTAATCATCCATAGAAAAATAGAAAAATTTTACTTTAAATCTCGGCATGAGAAAGATGTGTGCAAAATGGTCCCACAGGAGCTGATGAACAAAACAGAGGAGAGTCAAAATTTGCCAAGACCTTTTGGAGATGCAGGATGATGTTTTGGATCATATTAACACCAGTGATGAAATATAAGTGTACCAATAGGACCCTGGAACAAAGTGTCAAAGTGCATAATGGAAATCAGCCAATTCTTCATAACCAAAAAAGTCCTGTCTATACAAATCAAAAAGTCAAAACAATGTTGCTAACCTTTTTAGATATCAAAGAAATTATGAATTTATTTAGATAAACATTTAATTGAGTTTACTATTTTGAAGTGTGAAAATGCTGCATGATAAAGATGAAAATGATCTGAACTTTTGCCAACAACTCATGCATCATGACAGTGCAGCAGCTCACATCACACTGTAAGGGAGTTTTTAGCTAGTAAACAAATACTGTATTGGAACACCTTCTCTACTCACCTGATCTGGTCCCCAATGACTTTTTTCCTTTACCCAAAGATAAAACAAATATTGAAAGAAAGACCTTTTTATGACATTCGCAACATCAAGGGTAATATGATGATAGGTTTAATGGTCATTCCAGAACATGTTTCAAAATTGCTTTGAAGGGTGGGTTAGGATCTGGTGTTCATGCCTTGCTTCCCAAAGGGAGTACTTTGAAGGTGACCACAATGATATTCAGAAGTGAGGTACATGTATGTAGCACTTTTTCTAGGATGAGTTCGCAAACTTAATTTCCAGACCTTGTATAATCCTGGAACAGGGCCCAATTAGGGAGATTTTGTAGTATTTCAGGGATGGAGTAAATGGCTTTGTACTAAGGTAGCTGTCAGTAGAATGAGTTGGAAAATGTGGTTTTCAGAGACATTATATAGGATTACCTAGAGAATTTTGTGACTGATAGGTGGTTGATTTTGAAAGAAATGGTTGATTTTGAAAGAAATCTAAGTTAGAAATGCCTCAAAGTGATTTAAAGTTTTTGTCTGCAAGGTAATGATTATCCAGAATATTGGTTAAAGAAGAAAGACTATGCTTGGAGAAAAGATAATGAGTTCAGTCCTGAGGACATTGAGTTTGGGAGACCTTTGGAACATTTAGCTGACCACCTAAGAAGTGAATTTGGAAAAGACTAGAATTCAGAATTCTTGTTATTTCTTCAAGGCACTTTCAATTGATCACAGTGGCTATGAGAGGAGATACTGGATTTCTGCTCTAAGGTTCAAAGGGAATCAATGATAAAATAACAAGAGAGAATTGATTATACTGAAAAGTGAAAAATGACCTTTTATATTTAATAAACATTTTTTTCAAGCTCCAATATTATGATGATATTATTAGAATATTATTGTCACCCTGTGGATATTTAGAGCATATGAATTGATTCTAACTATGAATTTCTTTTGGATGTACATTATCGTTTAAAGTTATTTGTTTATTTTGTCTTTGAAATGTGTTTTAGATATGTGAAAAATCAAGGTGAACAAGTAATTATTTTTGTGAAGCCAGAAACTGAAGCAAATAATAAGGCCAAATGTTGGGATTTACAGTCGAAGAAATTTTTGAGCTTGAAAATTGTGAAGAGCCATATATAACAGGAAAACACTTCCAGGCAAATTCCCAAGGATTCTGGGCTTATAGAACTTTTGGAATCACAGGAGGATACTTACTGATAATGGGTGCTTTGCTTAAATTCTTATCTTCAAAAAATTTTAAATTCTTATCTTTCAGCATCTATCATTCAGTTATAAACTAACCAAATCATCAAGGCAGTTTAGCAAATTCAAGTTGTCTGGGATCTCCTTGCTGGCCTGAGGTACCTTCATACCTGAAGAATGACTGATAGGCACCCTTTAAAGTCCAAAATAGGATGCTGTAATGAGTGAGCATCCACCCTTGCAAACTAAATTACTCTCTTGAGGCAGACTTTTAAAAATTCATTTGTCTCTTTGGATGGCTGGCAGCAAAGTCTGAAAAATACAGGCAGAGTTCCACTTGCATACAGAGATGATACTCTTTTGCTTATGATCAAAATCCAGAAAGCCTCTGCTCAGTGGGAGAGAGAGGGCACAACATGTTGTAAATGAAACAGAAGGCAGGCTGCTTTCCACCAGGGAGGAATGTGAGGTGGAGAAAGAGGGGGCAGGTGTGGTTCTGACTTTTTACTTTCTAAGCTTTGGCTCCAAGAAAGAGAGGTGCATTAGTTGAGTGAATGTAATGTGGTGAGTGGAGGGAGGTGTCCTCACACCTACCCTCCCCACCCATTCCCCTCTCTTATCATAGTATTTAGTATTCTGGAAAATGTTAGCCTTAGGTAAAGCCAAATTGACCAGGTAATCCTGTAGCAGGGGTCTTCAAACTGCGGCCTGCGGGCCACATAAGGCAGTGTGATTCTATTTGTTCCATTTTGTTTTTTTAATTCAAAATAACATATGTGCAATGTGCATAGAAATTTGTTCATAGTTTTTTTTTTTAAACTATAGTCCAGCCCTCCAACGGTCTGAAGGACAGTGAATTGGCCCCCTGTTTAAAAAGTTTGAGGATGCCTGCGGGGGGGGAACATAGGGAATCCCTGAGGTTGAGTTTTCCTCATTTGCCTTCGGGTCCCTTGAGACACAGGTGGATCTCAGAGAACAGCTTCCTGCAGCATGTACTTAGAATTTGGTCTAATCAGTGGTCTTCAACTGGGATGATTTTTTTCTCTTCCTCTACTGTTCAACCCACTGAGGACATTTGATGATATCAGGAGTCATTTTTGGTTGTCATGAATGGGGAGGGGAGGTATACAGAGTGCTGTTATTGGCATATAGCAGGTAAAGACCTGTACGATGCACAGGACAGCCTCCCTACACCAAAGAGTTATCTTGCTTCAAGTGTCAGTGGTACTGTGGTTAAGGAATCCTGATGTAAAGAGTCCAGTCAGAGCTTAAGGAAGCAGTGGCACTCTCACCTCCCAACGCAAGTAGATGATATAAGTCTGATGGTTAATTTTATGTGTCAACTTTAATGGGTTAAAGGATGCCCAGATAGCTGAAACATTATTCCTTGATGTGTCTGTGAAGGTGTTTCTGGAAGAGATTAGTATTTGAAATGATATACTGGGAAAAGAAAATGCTCATCAATGTGGGTGGGCCTCACATATAGAGAATGTGAACAGAACAGAAAGGCAGAGGAAGGATGAATTCCCTCTCTCTGCTTGAGTTGAGACATTCCTCCTATTCTCCTCTCTGACATAAGTGTTCCCTGTTCTTTGGCTTTTGGAGTTACACCATCACAACACCCACACCTAATTCTTGGGCCTTTGGACTAGGGCTGGGACTTACACCCTTGGCTTCCCTGGTTCTCAGGTCTTCAGAATTGAATTGGAACTGTACCACTGGTTCCTCAGCCTCCACCTTGCAGATAGCAGATCATGGGACTTCTCTGACCTTATGATCATGTGAGCCAGTCCCTCAAAATAAATGCTTATCTACATATCCACTTGGGTCTGTTTCTCTGGAGTACCCTTACAAATTCAAGTGGTAATTCAGACAATGAGGGCAGTTGATGTGGAAGTGTCCCTAAGTAGAAGGCTGTGTGAGCTGAGGAAGTGCTCTTTATGAGGGACATAGCCTTATTTAGAAGCAGAAATTTTAAGAATGAAAAGGCTAAAATTCTACCTCAAGCAAAAGTGGGTACACATGGTTATTTGTGTTAAATACATGCTGTTAGATTGCGAGAATAGTCTACATAGGATGTAGTCATGCTGGCTTCTTCTGAGAAGCTTCAGAGTGCTCGCCACACACATTGGTCTCCTTCTGAGTGATTCTTTATGCACATGTTGTTAGCTGTGCCCTATTCTTTAAGAATCTCCTCTCTCTACTTCTCTCAACACTGGTTACAGGCAAATTCCCCCAGTCAGAGATACCACTTCTCAAAGGTTTCCATCTATAATTTTTCTAAGCACCAAAATGTGACTTTGGCCTGTGGTAAATGGAAGCCTCATTGAATCCAGTATTGGGGAGAGTGTGAATTCTGTACCTCTAGGGAGAGACTTAGTAGTTATTCAGGAAGAGGAAGTAGCACTTTTTCTTAGGTGTCAAATTAAAATGAAGTAATTAGAAAATGGGTTGAGATCATCCAGGGTCAGTTACCAAAGGCTCAGATTTGCAGGGGAGCAGAGGGAGAAGTCACAGGACAGCATCCTGAGAGCCAGGTTAGAGGCAACAAAAGGAGGGAAAAAACAAAAAGAAAGAAAATAAACAGGGTCCTATGCTCAGGTTTGGAGCTCAAGTGGGAAGTACTGCCCTTTGCCTTCTCTTTAGAGATTCTTCTTGAGATGAGTAGGCAAAGACTTAGCTAATAAGTGGCTGTTGGCTCCTCTGAGGTGTCTCCTTGGCTCCAAAATCTATGCACTGTCTGCTGGAGCACATTGTGGAAAAAACTATTTCAGAAATACAATTATTTTGTTACAATAACAGGAGCCAGGGGCTTAGAAACAACTGGTCTTTTACTCAATTGGTGATGTAGTATGATTGGACTTTTCAGGGTATTGAATATTGCTAACAATTCTGGAATACTGGTGATGATGCAATTTAAATCTATAATAGTTAACTACATAGCATCATTATTCACTATTTCCTATAGGACAGGTATGGTTCTAATTTCTTTATATGCTTTAGCTCTTTTAATCCTAATACAGACCCTGTGAGTTTGGCATTACTTTTTACCCATGTTTCACATGTTTAAAAACTAAAATATAATATAAAGAGATTATACAATTTGCTTATAGTTATGCTGCTAGCGAGTGTCTGACTGGGATAAGCACATGGGAAAGTCTATCTCTAGGGCCTGGGCCCTAAATATCAGCCCTGTTGCTTCCCTGACTGAAGCATCCTGGTATGAATACCATGAGGTACTGGGGCCAGATCATGGGGTCCCATCTCATGGGGTGCATAGGCATGCTTATTTTGGCTTCCAGTTGAGTAGACAGGGCCTCTCCCCACCAATCCAATGGGTCTCCTGTGGGTATCCTCAATGGGTCGTTAAATCTCAGCTTGTGTGTGTGTCTCCCTTCCATAATAATTGGTGAAGTAGTTTGTGAAGGTGAAGGGAAGTTACTCCTCAGACACAGACAGCAGGCTCACTGGGCAGGAGGGTTCAACACAAAGCCCCTAGATCTGATGAGCAGAGGCCATAGCAGCACTTCTTATCTTGGTCACTTGCCAGCATCTCCCAAAGCAACACCCCAGCGTGGGACGTCTCTTAGCTTGGGGGTCCTTGGCATTTAGGTTCTTTCCTCTGTCTCTTTTTCTTCTAGGCTTTCCCAAGATCCCCCCTTTCTGCTTTTCCCTGGTTAAATTTTATTAAATAAGAAAACTTTTTGTTTTGTGCCATAACATTAACCTTGATATCTAATCTGGAAGCTCTGTCATCTCTCATTTAAAATTGCTTCCAAAAACGATCACAAAAACCCCCCAGAAAACCCAACTTCCTCTCTCTTTAAGTAGAGAGGTTTCCTCTTAGAAACACAGTATCTGATTCTTATTCTCTGGATCTGAGAGCAAACATTCAAATTCCATTGTGGGAAAGATTGTCCTCCCCTTTAGCCCAAACAATAAATCCATGGAATACAATTTAAAAATAGGTTAAACATTTATGTCTAGTTAAGATTGTTTAACTGAAAGCTAGAAAGAATCTTAAAATCCCTTATCCCTCTTAAGGGGACAGCAATTACAGCAGTTGAAACAATTTCTATTTTATAATTCTCTGAGAAAAGGGTAAAACAATCCTGGGTAGTGGGAAAAAGTTTGGAGTCAAATGGTTTGGAATTCAGATCCTGATTCTAAGAAGTACTTGAAATTTATGAGTCTTAAACAAGTAACTTCAAAATTTCTGAACCTTGGCTTAGGGCACTAATTATAAGCAAGGGGTGGTAAATTTTGAAGAAACTGGGGAAGAGGACAGATATTTCTTGCTTTGATGAATCCTTCACCTCATTCTTCCCCCAGCATCTCTCCCAGGGGCAGGAGTAGCCTGTATTGATAATGGGTTAAGGAGAGAAAGTGGGCAATGCTTGGCTCAAGCCTTGCTTCTAGCTCCTTTCACTTGGGCCCTCTCCTTTCCCTGACTTAACTTTACGTTGTAGTAGGAGATTTTACAGTTAGGGAGACTTGGACTGGTCATTGGTCCAGTTGTGCCCAGCGCTGATGGAACAGTCTAAATTTACAGGGCTCAACACAACCAGCCCCTGTTTTCTCACAAAGACGTCATCTTTGATGAACATGATGTCCTCATCTCTTTCTACCATAACCATTTCACTTTTTAATTGATTCTGATCTTTGGCTAGGGAAAGGGAAACTATTTATCGAGTCTCTCAAATCCTAGCAGTCAATCTGTTTGTAAGTTATCCGTTCTTAAAAGTACATTACAAATTTAGGATTCTCTCTCTTTCTTGCTCTTTCTCTCCCTTTTCATTGACTATTCTGTTTAACGAGTCTTACTGTCAGCGATTTCTGTCAGGTCTCAATCAGTCTTTTCTGCTACAGTCTGTTTCCTCTTTGTTCACTTTTTAGAGAAAATACATTGATGGTGGAAGGAGGACAGCTGGTTGTAATTTCTTTGAATTTTTATAATCAGAAAGTTCCCTGGTTTATTCATTTGGCTGCTTTTTAGGGCACGATTGTTTAGATTAAATGTTTAAATATCTTTCTTGAAACCTCCACCAAAGATTTGAAACCCAAAGGGAATGAACTTACAAACTACAAACATTAGTGGAGATGAAAGGTAAAGCTTAAATATAACTTAAGTAAAGATCCTACACAATATTTAGACCCAGCTTTTATATAGACTTAGATAACTAGATATATTCGTCCTTGGGGAGCATTGTACTAATGATGCAGCCTTGCATTCCAACACAGGGAAAGGAAGAAAAAAAGGAATAGTAATTATTTCTACATCATCTGGGCCATTATCTAGATTTATTCCTATGCCATAGCTGCAACTTTATTACACTGTTTTGGCTCAAATTTTTGTCTTAATTTAAAGGCTTCTCACCCTTATAACTTAAAGAAGGCACACACAGTCTGTCTCTGTTTCAGTCAAGTGAAAGGAAGAAGTAATGGAAAAAGTCCTACAATTGATAAAACAGACTTTTTATTTGGATTTATTAAGATGACTATAATAGCTCAGATTTTATGCTGTATCTTTAATTGACTTTTCACAGATACAACTTAATGAGAAAAGAACAGAAAACACAGTGTCACACAGAAACACTCAGTGTTAAAATTCCTGTGTTCTAGTGGTCTCTCCATTGAATTCTAGCCCCTCCATCTTGGTATTTACACAGTTTGCAAAGTGTTTTTTTCCGAGTGTTAATCTGTTTCTTTTACTCTCTGCCTTTAAGCTCTTCAGTGACTTCCTGTCTCCCACAGGATCAAGTTCCAGTTTGTTAGTTTTGTCTAAAAAACTCTGCAGGAACAGACTAGCTTACATCACCACATCCTCCCTCAATCGGTAGATTGCAGCAATGTTAAAGGATTTGTGGTTCCTGGTGTCAGTTGTTAGGAGAACAATTAAAAGGACAAACACTGTTGTTTGCTTTAGTTAGTAGGGTTTTATGGTAGGGATATGAGGGGAAGTACAGGAAGCCTTGACAATCCCTGAGACAGCCAAGTGGGAAGCAGGAAATGTGTTGTCCCACATCAACTTCATTCACTCAACAGTGACCTGATAGCTCCTCAGACAAGGGAAACTGTGGCCTCTCTCTGGGGGGTCTGCAGTCCCATCTCAGCTTCCCGTTTATGTTTTTTATGACATATTTCTAGCTACTTCTTCTCCCTGTCTTCTTAACTGTCTTTTCCACGGTCTTATCTCACTCTCCTCATGTGATCAGCAGAAGGAATAGTGTAAGAGCAGTAACTGGGCATCCTTTCCTGGGTGACCTCAGCAGGGGCCTCCCCCCAAACATCTCTGGTTTGGTCACTTGATGATGGGACTAAAAAGTGAGATTGATGAATCTACTAAAGAACTAATGACTAGATGCTGGCCCATTCGGGGTCCTAATGGTCAGCTCTGCTAGAGTTCCCATGCCACAGCCTCAGTGACAAGAGCTGTTCTCTATTCCGAGTGAGTCTGGAGATGAATTAGAGACCCCACTGACCTTTACCCAGACCTCTCAGCTTTCAAAAATGAATAGGAATGGGGTCAGGCTGAAGTCCTTCTGTCTCTATGGAAGGTCAGAATTCTTATACCAAGGTCAGGAGTTAGTAGGTGGAGACCCATTGCACTTCTTAGGCCTTTTGGATACCATTGCACAGGTGGCTGTGATCTGCATAACTCTTGGCACTAGGATGAAGGAATGAGCAGACAATGTTCTCAAGTTTTAGTTCTGAGAACCCCACACTGAGACTCCTGCCCAGGCTTGGCCAGGTCTGGGTACTTTCAAGCTCCTACAGTCTTCATTGTTATGTCCTCCACTATTGCAGTGTTACTGGTGTAGGTGTGTTGTCTGTGTGCACTCATATTTGGAGTTCATCCCCAAACCCTGATGGAAATTGCTGCAATTAGAGCCATGTTAACTGGGCATGTAGAAGACTGAAAACCCATCTGACCTAAGTGTTAGGTACCTAACACTGCTGTCTTCCTGAAACAACATTGGCTGCCTGGGGGTAAAAATAAAGAACTTCCCTAATTGCTAAGCTTAAGAAGGCCAAACTCCTCTGTGAACTATATCTGCATTCAGTAATTCTGGCTGGCCTGTGTATAAGGCAAGGCCTTGCGTAGCTGGGAAATCAGCAGTCAGGTGACTCAAAACCTTGGTGCTGGCAGAATGTAACATTGTGATGGTCACAGATGCTATTGTCCAGTCTGAAACAACTTGGTATGCAGCAATTAGTATTTCAAATGTCTTCATTGCTATCCATCCAGATGATCAGGATCTGTTTGCCTTTATTTGGAAGGGCTTGTCATGTACCTTTAATATCCTTCCACAAGGCCACCTAAACTCCTTGGCTATCTACCATTAACAGTGTGCTGTGATCTGGAAGAAGACCTGCTTCCTAGGGGAGCACTGGGCTTCCACTGTTTTGACATTCTGGTTGGCCCAGACAAGGGCACTATCCTGCAAGGACCGGACACCCTGTTGACCACATGTAGCAGCACAGTTAGCCCATTAACAAAGACAAAGTGGAAGGACCTATGACCTAGCTGAAATTCCTGAGCATGATATGAAAAATGGTATGATGTCTCTCAGAGGAGACAATTGCCAAGGTCTCAAGTTTTAGCCCTCTCTTTCTCGACAAATATAAGAGGGCTAGTGATTGGAGGGTGTATCTGGCTATTGGTATCCCCCTATAATGTATGGAGAATCTTCATAGCATCTTTCTGTTGAGTTATCAGACAGGTTGCTACCTTTGAGTAAGGCCATGATCCATACGATATTTTTGTTTCATTTATTTCTGCTGTGAGGCTTACAATTTCCTTCTTTCCAACCAATTTTGGGTTTAGGTCATCTTTGTGTTTCTAGGTCCTTGAGCTGCATCGTTAGGTTATTTATTAGAAATATTTCTTCTGGGAGAGGGAAGGGGCTGACACAAGATGGCCAAATAGAAACATCTAGCAATTGCCCCACCACATGACAACTATCCACACAAACAAGCATATTTAGAAGATCCAAATATTGGGTGAGTGATCATACAACTTGGATTTAACATTGTATCAAGAAAAGAGGCACTGAAGATGCAGAGAAGATAATCTGGCATTGCCTATGCCACCTCTTCTCCATCCCCTGGCATTGTAATGCCAGCATGTTGAGTGGAAAGAACATTTGTATGCTTGGAGGAAGACTGAAGTGATTGTGGGTCTTTGCATTGAAACTCAGGGCTTCCCTGGATCAGGGAAACAAAGCACAGGGCAGAATTCTGCCAGTGTCCACAGAAGGAGCATTTTGATCAGCCCAGCTTGAGGGAAATCCTCTGCCCTGAAACCCAGGCTCCAGCTGACCTCACTATCAGCTAACAAAAAAACAAAAGCAGCCTGGGGCCTGGACTAAAAGGGAATGAAGTCAGAAGGGTTGCAGTCCTTGGGTAACTCCTGTGGCTGTGTTGGCTTAGAACCAGGGGATTTGGGGTGTACATGACTCAGTGAGATATAAGCAGTTGTGGTCAAGCCAGTGCCTATGTTGTCCCCTCCACAAACTGCAGGCCACACAACTCAGGAATATTCTTTTTCCACATGGGGAAAGGAAAGGGAAATTCTCAGAGGATTATGTTTTACAAGTTAAATAACAGTAGTAAAATAAAGTACCAAGCAAACTCTTGAAGCCCTGACTCCAGGCCTTCATTCCTGGACGGCATTTCTGGACCCACCCGGGCCAGAAGGAAACATGCTGACTTGAAGGGGAGGATCCAGTCCTGGCAGGCTAAATAGCCACTGGCTTTGAATAAATATCAGAGGTAGCCAAGCAGCAGTCACCACTGGCCTTTGCGTGAGACTGGGCTGGCTTCAGGTGTTGGGGGCCAAGAGGGAGTGCCCATGTCTCTCTTCCCCCGACTTCAGCAGGCCGTCACAGAAAGTGAGATACTTTCCCTTGTAATCTAGAGAATTCTGTGTCTTCCCCAAGTCCACCTAAGTGGTTACCATCAAGAGCCTGCAGGAGTCATAATTTTTCTGGACTTGGGGTACCCCCATTGCTGATATGGCTGCAGTTACCAGAGAACTCTCAATTCATTTTTAATATCTGAAAAGCCTGATCAAAGTGTATGGGTTCAAATAAGCCCACACACCGAAGATTTTAAAAATACCTTCAATGCCTAGACATTAATTTAAATTGAGAAATATCCACAAGCATCAAGGACATCCTAGAAGACACATCCTCACCAGAGGAACTAAAATAAGGTACCAGTGACCAATCTTGTAGTGATGGAGATAGGTAACTTTTCAGACAAAGAATTCAAAATAGCTGTCCTGGAGAAGCTCAAGAAAACATGGAGAAGGAATTTATAAGCCTGTCAGAGAAATCTAACAAAGAGATTGAAATAAAAAATAAAACAAGCAGAAGTTCTAGAGCTTAAGGATTCAATTGACAACCAAGGAACACATCAGAGTCTCTCAACAGCAGGAATAAGCAGAAGAACGAATTAATGAGTTTTTAGAAAGGCATTTTATTGGGGGATCACTTTGGATTGGATAGATGATTTAATAATGTTGATTCTTCTTAGTCATGAGGATGATATGTTCTTCTATCTCTTAACACATTCTGCTCTTTCTTTCTTTCTTTTTTTGAAGTTTTTGGCTGGGGCTGGACTTGAACCTGCCACCTCTGGCATATAGGGCCGGCATCCTACTCATTTGAGCCACAGGTGCTGCCTCACATTCTGATATTCTTTTCTCAGTGTTTCATCATTCTCTCTATAGAGATCTTTTACATCCAAGGTATTTCATTTTCTTTGGTGCTACTGTGAAGGGTATTGTGTCTTTGATTTATTATATTTCTCAACTTGACTGCTGTTGGCATAAATGAAAGATACTGATTTGTGTACATTGATTTTGTATCCTGAGATGATGATGTATTTTTTTTTTTTAAATCAATTCCAGGAGGTCTTGGTTAAGTCTTTGCTGTTTTTTAGGTATAAGATCATATCATCCCCAAAGAGCAATGGTTTGACTTCCTTTGTTCTCATTTGAATACCCTTGATACTGTTCTATTGTTTGATTTCTTTGGCTAGGACTTCCAGCACTATGTTGAAAAGTAATGTTGACAATGGACATTCTTGTCTGGTTCCAGTTCTAAAAGGGAACGCTTCAGTTTTCCTTCATTAAATATGATGTTGGCTATGGGTTTGTCATAGATGGTTTCTATCAATTTAAGGAATGTCCCATCTATGCCAATTTTCTTAAGTATTCTTATCAAAAGGGTGCTGAATTTTGTCAAATACTTTTTCAACATTTATTGAGAACACATGGTCTTTGTTTTTACTTGTATTTTGTCAGGGGACAGCCTCAACACGCTATGAGTTTACTTTCTAGTGGCCTGATGGTGTGGGAGACTGTTGGAAAATTATTAATGGGAGTTATAAAGGATTAATATAGAAATCCTTTATATTAATTGATATAATATAAAAGATTATATATTGAGATAGTTTTAAGAGCAGCATGAATTTGGGAGGTGGCATACCCTTCTTCTTGAGGCTTCCAGAATGACACCCTAAGTATTAGGCTGGCTCTGTATTTATTTCATACAACAGTGTTATAATCATCAATCTCATGAAGGCAAGGTAAACAATCCTGTTATGGTTCTTGCTGTGCTTGCATTTCTACTAACTAGATTAACTCTACAACTAATTATGTTAATTGTATGGATTTACTTCCTTCTTTTTACTGTTTTAAGGTATATAGTTTTAAAACAGAGTCTTGATAAGGTAGCCAACTAGAGGCTGACTCAAGGACCCAATCTTAGCTGACCCACAGTCACACCCCACAGATATGATGTTTTAATACTCTGACAGCCTTGTGTCCAAACAGATAGACTCTTCTGGCCCAATAAATGTGACAGAAGAAAAGAGATATTTCTTCTTCTTATCTGGTGTGGAGCAAGTCTTCCTGTGTTGGACAAAGTTTAAAGAAAGCAGTCTCTTGGAGCACACAACCTGGCCCTGGCAGAAAACAGCCTCAAGGCCTCCGGCTAGCTGCAGCAAGACAGCTATGAGTAGATCGGGGATATTGACCATGTCAGGCTTCAGAACCTTCAAGTGACAGAGTATCATGCTTTGTGCTCAAAGCTTAGAAATTGTATCTGAACCAATCCTCTATCACTGTCTCCTATTCCTAATAATATTTCTAATCTACTAACAATTAATAATTGAATATTGGTTTCAAACTTATAAAATCATTATTACTAGTAATGCAAGCACATCAAGATATGGCTCTTTCCTTAAGTATTCCCACAAGCATGCTTCACTATTTATGTGATGAATTACATTTATAGATTCGCATATGTTGAACCAGCCTTGTATCCCTGGGAGGAAATCTACCTGGTGGTGATGAATTATTTCATGATGTGCAGCTGTATTCTATGTACTAAGATTTTATTGAGTATTTTTACATCTGTATTCATTAATTATATTGGTCTGTAGTTTTGTTGTTGTTGTTGTTGTAGTAGTATCCTTTCCTGGCATTGGTATCAGGAAGATGTTTACATCATAGAAGGAGTTGGGGAGGTTCATTCCTTCTTGCTGTTATGGAATAGTTTGCAACCTAAGTATAAGCTCTTCTTTGAAGGTTTTGTAGAATTCTGGTATAAAACCATCTGGTCTGGGACATTTTTCTTAGAAAATATTTTATTGTTGTTTCAATTTCAATACTTGATTTAAGTCTGTTAAGGAGTACTATTTCTTCCTGGTTGAATATAGGGAGGCAGCATGATTCCAGGCATTTATCTGTTTACTCTGTGTTTTCAAATATCTGGAAATAGAGGTTTTTGTAGTATTCTGTTGTGATATTTAGTATTACTATAGTACCTGTTATGCCCCCCTTTTTGTTTTTGATTGAGCTTTTCAGAGATCTTTTTTTTTTTTTTCTTTTCCTGGATAATCTGGCCAAAGGCTTATCAATTTTATCATTTCAAAAACTAACTTTTTGCTTCAATATTCTTCTGAATGTTTTTTTTTTTTTCTCAACTTAATTTAATTTTGATCTGATTTTGGTTATTCCTTTAATTTAATTCTGATATGATTTTGGTTGTTTCTTTTGGGATAAGATTGCTTTTCCTTTCTAGTTCTTTGAGATTATTCATTAGTTTGTTGACTTCTGCTCTTTCTAATTTCTGAATGTGGGCATTTTAAGGCAATCAGTTTTCCTCTCAGGACGGCTTTTTCAGGATCCCATAGGTTTGGGGGTACTTAGCCATATGGTTTGTGGCTCCATTGCCATTTTGTTCAAGCAACCTATTGATTTCTTTATCTCCTCCTTGACCCAACTATCACTCAGAAATAAATTGTTTCATTTACGTGACTTTGTGTGATGGTTAGAGTTTCTTTTAGAGTTTTTTTTTTTTTTTAATTGTTGAATCATAGCTGTGTACATTAGTGCAATCGCCTATACCCATTTTAAGATGCACCATAGATGTGGCCCCACCCATTACCCTCCCTCCACCAAAACCTCCCCCCTCCCTTTTCCTTCCTTGGCCCTTTCCCCATAGTCTTGTGCTATAGTTGGGTTATAGCCTTCATGTGAAAGCTATAATTTAGCTTCATACTAGGGCTGAGTACATTGGATACTATTTCTTCCATTCCTGGGATACTTTGCTAAGAAGACTATGTTCCAGCTCCATCCATGTAAACATGAAAGAGGTAAAGTCTCCATCTTTCTTTAAGGCTGCATAGTATTCCATGGTATACATGTACCACAATTTGCTAGTCC
>CAUYPK010093406.1:0-32346 GCA_963574355.1 Loris lydekkerianus | reverse complement strand
ATGGATGGAGCTGGAACATATTCTCCTTAGCAAAGTATCCCAGGAATGGAAGAAAAAGTATCCAATGTACTTAGCCCTACTATGAAGCTAAACTATAGCTTTCACATGAAGGCTATAACCCAACTATAGCACAAGACTATGAGGAAAGGACCAAGGAAGGGGAAGGGAGGGGGGAGGTTTGGGTGGAGGGAGGAAAAATAAATAAATAAATAAATAAAAAATAAATAAAATATCTCAGAAGTAAAAAAATAAATAAATAAATAAAATAATAAAATATGACAATGGAGCTTTGATAGGAATTGCATTAAAATTATATATTGCTTTGGGTAGTATGGACATTTTTAACAATGTTGATTCTTCCCAGCCATGAGCATGGTATGTTTTTCCATTTGTTAACATCTTCAGCTATTTCTTTTCTTAAAGTTTCATAGTTTTCTTTATAGAGATCTTTCACATCCTTTGTTAGATAAACTCCCAAATATTTCAGATTCTTTGGCACTACTGTGAAAGGAATAGAGTACTTGATTGTTTTTTTGGCTTGTCTATTGTTAGTATATATAAAGACTACAGATTTATGGGTGTTGATTTTGTAGCCTGAGACATTGATATATTCCTTGATCACTTCTAAGAGTTTTGTAATAGAATCCCTGGTGTTTTCCAGATATACAATCATGTCATCTGCGAAGAGTGAAAGTTTAATCTTTTTTGACCTTATGTGACCCTTGATTGCCTTTTCTTCCCTAATTGCGATGGCTAAAACTTCCATTACAATGTTAAAGAGCAGTGGAGACAATGGGAAGCCTTGTCTGGTTCCCAATCTGAGTGAAAATGATTTCAATTTAACTCCATTCAATACGACATTGGCTGTGGGTTTGCTGTAGATGGCCTCTATGAGTTTAAGAAATGTCCCTTCTATACCAATTTTCTTAAGTGTTCTGATCATGAAGGGATGCTGGATATTATGAAAAGCTTTTTCTATTCTTCTTAGTAAAGTATCTCAAGAATGGAAGAAAAAGTATCCAATGTACTCAGCCCTACTGTGAAACTAATTTAGGGCTTTCACATGAAATCTATAACCCAGTTATAACCTAGGAATAGGGGGAAGGAGGAATAGGAGTGGAGGGAGGGAAGGGAGGAAGGAGGATGGGTGGAGGGAGGGTGATTGGTGGGATTACACCTGTGGTGCATCTTACAAGGGTACATGTGAAACTTAGTAAATGTAGAATATAAATGTTTTAACACAATAACTAAGAAAAGCCAGGAAGGCTATGTTAACCAGTGTGATGAAAATGTGTCAAACGGTCTATAAAACCAGTGTATGGTGCCCCATGATAGCATTAATGTACACAGCTATGATTTAATAATAAAAAAATGAAATATAGAAAAAGGCAGAATAAAAAAAAAGGACAGAAAAGATATCCTTTGTTTGGCTGACTAATCATGTCAGCATTAAAAGAATGTCTAGAAATCAGACTTGAAGCAGCAAGTGCTCTCCCATTGGTTTTGAAGAAGCAAATGTCCAATGCTGTGGAAAGGGCAATTTGGCAGGGAAGAGCAGTTGGCTTCTAGGAGCTGAGGGCCTTAGTCCTACACCCACAAGTGTAGGAACTGGATTCTGCCCTAGACCAGTGACCTAGGAAGAGGACTCTGGGCCGCAGATGAAAACACAGACCCTGTAGACACCTGGATTTCAGTCTGTTGAGATATTCAGCTGAAACCCAACCAGCATATGCCTGGATTCTTGCCCCACAGAAACAATAAAATAACAAAGTCATATTCCTTTAAGCCACTGAGTCTGGGTAATTTGTTATACAGCAACAGAAAACTAAAATGTGATCTTTGGCATGAAGAACATTGTTTATTTTTCCTGATTTTATTTTTATTCATTTGCTTATAATGACATTTTATTTTCTGAGTTCCTGGCATAAGTCATTGTGTATTTTTCTTGCTTTAATTGATTAATATAAAGATTAATATCATGTAAGCTAAGGAAATTAATATCATTAAGACACATGGAACATGTTCTAAGGTAGCACACAAAAGTTTCTACTGCAGGGCTAAGGCAACATGTATTCATCTTAGGACTCATTCTGAGCCCACCAGGTGAAGGCCTTTGCTTCTCCCAAAATCCTGCCGAAAGAACCCTAGAATCATGAGAGTGGAGGTGAGTGAAAAAATGAAAAACACATGTGGTTGAGCTCAGTTGACTCTTTTTATTAGCCTGAAAAATCAGAAGAAAGTACTTGGTAACTTCCTCTAAACTCCTCATACGATCTCCAAATTGGCCCCTCACAGAATCTACAAGCCTGACCAGAGGGCTGCTTGGTTTTTCTTTCCAAACTTTGGTCCTGTACTGTGAGTGCAAAACCCCTTATGATTTCTCTGACATATTTTCCAACTTCTGGTTTTAAATATGCCATTTGGGCTCATTAGATAATCTGTTTCCTATTCTTAAAAAAAAAAAAAAAAAAAAAGTATAATACTACCCAAGAATCACAAATATTAATGAGTAGAAAAGATCTCAAGAGTCTAGTCTTCAGAGGGCCACAGCTGAACATCACAAAATGTCGGTGCATCACATTTTTCAAAAAGTTTTATTAAAGACAATAAAATGCATCTCTATACACACTTGTGTCTCATGAAATTTACTGTCTAATAGGTAATGCTGTACAAACCAGGGTTCCTCAACATTGCCACTCTTGCCATTTGGGGCCACATTGTTCTTTACTGTTCAGGAGGCTGACTTGGCATTATAGGATGGTTAGAAGCACCCTTGACCTCTAAATGACAGTAGCACCTTACCCCCCCCAGTTGTGACAACCAAAAATATTTTGAACATTTTCAAATGTCCCATGGGGAACAAAATAGCCCCAGCTGAGAAGCTGGTTTATATAAACGCATTAATTTGGTTGTAAAATCTCTGCATGTATCTAAAGAGTCACCGTGAAAAAACTGTGCAACTACTTTTTTAGGATTGCGCTTCCAAAACAGCAACTGCAGCCGCATGTGGCTACTGAAGGTTTGCAGTGTTGCTCCTCTGAATTGAGAGATGCTGGGAATGCAAAACAAATACCAAATTTCAAAGACTTTATATGCAAAAAGTGAAACATCTCATAGAAAGTTTTTATATTAATTACATGTTGAAATAAACATTTTGGATGTGTTAGGTTAAATGAAATGCATTATTAAAATTAATTATGCCTGTTTCTACTTTCTTAATGTGACTACTAGAGAATTTGAAATTGTGCAAGTGGTTTGCATTATCCTTTTGTTGGGTAGTTCTGTTCCAGAAAGCCAAAGCACTTTGCATATGAAATAATTTTGTTCCTTATTAAGTTCACCGTATTTAAAGAAAGCCCACTGTGTGTACCTAGGACTATACCTATCTGTGGCTTCTGACGACACCTATACAAGGTAAATTCATTTATTTCAAGTGTTGTCATTTTGTTTTGCAGATAAAAAGGTAGAAACTCAAGATATAAATCCCCAGAGCTGTTCTTCCAGTTACAATGCTAGAACTAATTAAACACAACCTATTGCTCTCCATCCCCAAGTAGTTCCTAGTCACTAGAATTATACGTTTCGAGAATCATAGAATGTTTTTCTTCTATAATTACTATAGAGATAAAAATCAAATTCCAAAGAAAACGATTTCCAGACACCTTAAGACAATAAAGGCAGCATTCGTTTGAAGAGAAAACAAAAACAAGATGGGCAACTCAAAAGGCATTACTTTGTATAATAATTTAATTAATAACATATTGAAAAAAGAATGACATTTTTCTTCACGTTTTCCATCACTTTTGATTTCCTTTTGTGAAGCCTTGCAATCTGCTATGGGTTGACGCAGGGTACCTGATTTTTTATGCATGCTTAATTTGCATAATGTGCAGCTAGTGCCTGTGGGCACTCAAGATCAACTGAGTTAATTTGCTTTCTTAACTCAGGTTTAAGTGTTTCTTAGGCACTAAACTTAAGATCAACTGAGTTAATCTGCTAGCTTAACTCAGAAAAATTAGAAATGTGGTTGCCCCATCAACATCATAGTCATTGCGGTCATTTGACTGAGTAGAAGTCCAAAATTTGCTTCTATTCTTCCCTAGTTAGAAGCACAATGAAAGACACCATAAAAGAAAGATTCCACATTTATTTTTACCCATGAGCAAGAATGCAAGAATGAGAGGTAGAAGCTACAGCTAAAATACTAAGTTATGTTTGAGTAGCCCATGGTGCTACATTTTTTAGTCAAGGTGTAATCTCTGAAAGACCTATTACTCTCTGCAGGAAGGCACCGTTGTACCCCTTCACAATACCCAGGGTATCTGAAAAATGATGCATACCTTAGGACAACTGAAGAAGATTCTCAGGGAAGAGACCCATGCCACTGAGCTCTGCAGCCAGCAAGGCTGCATGGAAAGCATGATGTCAGAGGAAGAAAGGAGTTAGCAGGAGCCTCCTAGTGCACTTGAGTGTGGTGTATCCAATAGCAACATTGTACCATCCTCCCAGAGGATGGGATTTGAGCCAGAAACAAAACTATGGCATAGGTAGATATTTGCTTGGTCATATTTATTTAGCCATTTGTTCTCTCACATTTTAAAAATCATTTCATTGGACACTGTGCCAAATGCCCTGTGTTTCCCCCTGAAGGAAGGAGACAGCTAAGCAGCAGTAGGCAACAGTCAAGACTGAACAATTGTAATAAAGCAGCACTATACTTATACTACTTATCCTAGAAGGAATTATGTTTCAACTTGAATTTGAATACCTTCAAATGGGGATGCTGAGCTGTCCATCTAGGTATTATAGTGCAAATTTCTCTGAACATCCCTTTATACTAAAAGAAGTACTCTATCTAGCCCCCTGTGCCACACATGCCAATGGCCTAGTCCTTTCATCATTTAACTATTCATTCATTCAATAATTATTTAATTCAATTTATTTTTCTCAAGATGGGTAAATCAGTCCATGTGTTTTTCTCTTTGGTTTTAATAAAGATTTATTGATTTAGGATATCTGCAGGAACTAATTGAAACTATTTCTTATTTTTTCTATGTTCATTGGATGAATTGCGTTAATTCATAAATTCGTTCTCTTTAACATCATGCATTTATAAGAGAACTTGATGAACTGTGCTTACTTGGAAGTGAATGAGTTACATCAATTCATAAATTGCATTTTTTTTTACATCATAATATTCATGGGAACGTATAAGAACTTTATATGACTTGTGCCCATTCGTAATTCACAGGTGATGGGCTTAGCTAGTAGTAAGTGTTTTTAGTCAGGAAGGCATCTGACCAAAACATGCCAGAGAGTTTATTCCTATTAACCAGATAATTCAGCCTTCCAAACCCTAACAAGAGATTTTTGTTCCTATTTCCTTACAATTCTGACCTGACCTCTTATTTCTAATATCCACCAAACTATTTTAAATTCCATAAATGTTCAAAGAGGCATGTACCCCAAATTAGAAACACTATTTATTCCAGTTCCATTTCTCTAGCAGGCATTTGTGGAGGCCATATTTTACTATTGTGGGGTTTGTAATTGAGAGTTAGTAATAAGCAATGAAACAACACCACCTAGACTTAAGTCCAAGGTAAGATCTGATCTGCAGGCGTGATGCTTCTTAGAAGTGGGTTCTAGTGAGAAATGTGACTCATGCCAATAAAATTAACTCCAGAATTCAGTGCTCAAGGCTCTGCTACGCAAAAATTCCATTTATTGCAAATTGTGCTATTTCCAATTTCTTCTAGTAATAAAATGCATGAATAGCCCAAAAAGGCTATAAATAGTCAACAATGCTAAGAGATTTTTATCAGAAGCTCTAGCAGAAGGAGGGACCAGAGCTCTCTGATCTCTTTCTCTCTTCCCTAGGGCAATACTTCACAATAACTCACTAATCATTAATAATTCCTTTGCCCATTTAGTTTCAATGAACACATAAATCAACTATTTACTCTACCACGGAGACATGGGAAATTGTTTGAAGCCAAAATTCTTTTGAGCATCAACAGTATGTAAATTCTATCCTCTTTTGTTTGAACTCTAAATAAGTAAAGGACAGGAAGGAGAAAAGCAGGATAGTAAGACTGAATAGTATGTAATCTGTTCTGTGCTTTTGTTTATCTAATGTCATACTTTACAGATCGGTTCAATAGCGAGTTGACAAAACAGAAGAAAATGATACCTACGGACTTTTGACAAGGTTGAATGATGTGGCATGCTTGAAGAGTGAGCAGTTTCTATGTTTGCTCGTTCATCATTTCGTTACTTCTGTTGCTTAAGTACTCAGCACAGCAAACATAAATTATTTAGTTTAGGTAGACAAAGCCCAGTACATGCTATTATTTTATTTACTGTCCTAAACACTAATCTGAAAGCATGGCATTAGACAAACAAAGAAGTATAACAGATTACTTAAGGTTTGGAATCTTCTAATCAGCATTGCTTCATTACAAAATTACTAAAAAAGAAGATAAAAAGCAACTAAAATGATAATAAAACAGGCAGATAGAATATCATCCATTATAAAACATTAAAGGGCAAGACCGCTTGCCCCTTCAAAACAAACAAATCCAATGATTAAATGACTGATTTTTTTTTTTCTATGTCAAATGCAAAAACAGTGTCATTCAACACAATCTTAGTGTTACTTTCTCATCTTTGTGGCTTGTAGAATGCCATCTTCAACAAGATTTAACGTAGTATAATCCTTTCTAAAAACCCCGAGGCAATTATACAATATAAACAACTCAGAAAAGTGCCAAATTTTTATTTCTTCTACCTTTAGGCAAGTTCATATCTATTTTTAAAAATTCCGCACTCATCCAACTTTAATTTATGACTGAAGAGTTTTTTAAAAACCTACCTGTCTCCTGGTTCCAGGCAACACTTTCCTTTGGAAACCATATATCCATATCTATTGTAGTTTCTATAGTGACATTTGGGTTTGGGTTTCATTGTTGAGAAGCTCTTTGGTAAATTCAACAGGAGTTGAAGAAACTCCATTGCTCCCATTCTCTTTGACCTAAAAGTTCAATGACAATGAAGTAATAGATTATCCCTGAAAAATAATATTCCCATTCCTGGGAATGAAGATAGTTATGATTTAGGAGAGAAAGTTTAGATTTGTCTCTCCTTAAACTTCCCGATCAAAAAAAAAAAGAAGAAGAAATTATATTTACACACATATATGTATGTCACAATATACGCAATATATCACATATATAATATATAAATATATACACATTAATAAAAATGTATATAGTAGAATTTTAGAATCACAGGAGTGGAAAATATTTTCAAGGTGATGTAATCTACATTGTATTTAATATTAATAAATATGCAGTTAAGCAAAGAGATGTTAAAGAAAAAAAGAACTTTTTACTTTCTGGGAAAACATCTTTTGCTTTCTGGGAATATATTCTATAGAAACATCAGTGGTACCTATATGAGAAATAAGCGGAGACAAGCATCAAGGAGGAGAATTTTTTTTCTCAGTTCCAACACATTGGAGATAAAAATTAATAGGCAAAGTGTATCAAAAAAACAGATGCTTGGCTGGAAAGGCCTTCAGGCTGAATTGCATCAGCTGGCTTTCTCTGGTGAGGCAGGACTTCAGCAACTCGGAAAATAATTGCTACAGACCTCATTTGAAGCATTTTACTGTACCTGGCTCTGTGCTCAAGCACTGAGGAGGAGGACGATAGATAGGGGTCAGGTGACGGCCAGAAGATGCATGTGATTTTAGCATATGTTCCTTTTAATTTGATGAGTGCTATAACTCTACTTTCTGAATAATCCAAAGCCTCAATAATTCCTTGCTTTGTTTTTTAATCTAAGCAAAGCAGTAACAAGCATTTGTTGTTACATTTTAGGACTAAAAAGAAAGGGTGTGACAATAGCTCTTAAATGCATAGTAGGTGTATATATCCATTAAAAAAAAAATATATAGAAAAAGTCAGAACATCACAGTTGAAAAGAAAATAGACATGATTAAAATAATCCCCACATATAATTTATGATGAAATTAGCAATGCAAAAATATAAGGATTTTATGAAAATTATTATAACCTAAGCAGCCATATCTTTGTCACATCTGCCACGACATTGTCTAGTACAGTCGTTCTCAAAGTATGGTCCCTGGACCAGCTGTACCAGTGTTACCTGGGACCTTGTCAGAAATGTGAATTCTCAGGTCCTACAACAGATGGTACTGTACTAGAAATTCTGGTGCCTGCAATCTGTATGGTAACAAGCCCTGTAGCTGATTCTCTTGCTTGCTAAGTATACTTCTCAAATTTTGGTGTATTCTAAAAATCACTGCATTCACTTTAAGAGTTCTAATTCAACAGAACTTATACCCCAGAAATGTTGACTCAATAGATATTTTTAATCACAGCACTGGTAATTTTGGTCCAGCTAGAACTCTGCCTACAATTTGCAAACACCAGCCTAATGCTTAAGAATGTTCTGCAGTATGATGGACTGCGGTTAAAAGTATAGTATGACCATTTCTTATCTTGAGGCTGGGGAACTTCTCTGAGCCTGGTTGCTTGTCAGTAAATAATAATAATACTTATCTGGAAGGAGTGCCCTGAGGATTAGATGCTGGCATAAACATGTGCTTACATGTGCTAAGATGGTTTATCACATTCCATATCACTAAATATGTATTGTAAATCCCTGTGTTAGCAAAAGCTTATAACTTAATCCAGTGTAGTAAAAATCATTCAACCTATTTGTAGGCCTACCTGAAATTCAAAAAAGGATGTGAATTCAACAGCCTCCTATAAAAAAACAGACTTTGACTCAAATAAAATTACCCAGGAGTTTTCATGTTCTGTGATTTTTTTCCCCTAATTATGTATTTCAAACAAAAAAAAATAGTTTAGTTAAGAACACAAACTCTGATTCCAAACTGCCTGATGTTAGGTCCCAACTTTGCTAGCCACCGCCTGTCTGACTTTGACTTAACTCCATGTTCCTCAGTTTCATAATGAGCAGAATGAGGATAATAATAGGTTCTGACCTTACAGGATTGTAGAGAAGCTCAAATGAGTTAATACATATAACAGACTAATATTAACTGTTATTACTAAGTTAAAAAAATCACTGAGATTGGTTTTCTGTGTGCTAATTATGAGACATTTAAAATGAACTTTAGAACTTTTGTTTCAGTGACTCAATACAAGTATCAATAAGGCTGACAATGGTTTAATCCCTAATAAAAGTATATACATTTAAATTTTTTTATTAACACTTGGCACAAAAATTTTTTTTAAAAGATCAACTTTTTGCTTGCCTTGAGAGTGAAAATTTGAGGAATGCCTCTGGTTAGGAAAGTGTGATGCTGCTAAGTTACCTACAGTTGAGTCCTGGGAGTGACTGAAGTCCCATTAGCAGGTCCGCATAAGGGGTAAAAGAAATTCCTCTCTAAATATATGAAGAACCATCTGATGATCTAGTTTTTAATTAAAATGTGATTAGATACCTAAAGTCTTAGAGAAGTAAAGGCATAGCTTCACAAATGAAATAAATCCATACTTGAGCTAATATATCTAAAAACTAAAATATTCTGAGACCTACATTAGTAAAGCAAAATTTATTTTAAAAGTTTATAAGGAAAATTAACTAATTTATGTTTTTGCAGGAAACACTGTATATAAGCTGAGACAACTTAATAAAAGTTGACCTTATCCCAATATAGAGGTCTCAGATTTTTTAAGGCCTGGTTTGCCTTCAGATACCTTATATGCACAATCAGCATGCTTAATTCTTTAAACGTTTAATTTGTTTTAAAAAAAAATGGGAGCATAATAAGTTTTATATTTACAGGTAAAGTTAAAATTATAAAATAAATACTTCCTAAAATTATTTCTCACTTCTTTAAAGTATTAGGATAGAGAACAGATTGGATAAAATAAGGGTATGGCCTGGATCTGGGGGTAATTCTAGGCAAAATTTTAAAATATTCTTAATTTTGATATTTCTTTTTCAGGGTAAGCCACATGAAATTGACATTTTCATAGGTCTGAGGAGTTTAAAATCAACAATTTCATATGATTTACCTTAATATTTCCTTGTGCTCTGTCTCCCTCAATCCCTACTTTACCTTTCCAAAGCCAATCAATCAAAACTACTTTGAGATATCATCTAACTCCAGTAAGATTAGCCCATACCACAAAATCTCAAGACCAGTGATGTTGGCGTGGATGTGGAGAAAAGGGCACACTTCTACACAGCTGGTGGGAATGCAAACTAATATATTCCTTTTGGAAAGATGTTTGGAGAACACTTAGAGATCTATAAATAGACCTACCATTCGACCCTACAATTCCTCTACTAGGAATTATACCCAGAAGACCAAAAATCACATTATAACAAAGATATTTGTACCAGAATGTTTATTGTAGCCCAATTCATAATTGCTGAGTCAATTATGAAGCCCAAGTGCCCATTGACCCGTGAATGAATTAATAAATTGTGGGATATGTACATCATGGATTCAGGGAATATTATGCAGCCTTAAAGAAAGATGGAGACTTTACCTCTTTCATGTTTACATGGATGGAGCTGGAACATATTCTTCTTAGCAAAGTATCTCAAGAATGGAATAAAAAGTATCCAATGTCCTCAGTCCTACTATGAAACTAATTTATAGCTTTCATGGGAAAGCTATAACCCAATTATAACCTAAGAATATGGGGAAAATGAAAAGGGAAGGGAGGGGCTGCAGAGAATGGGTGGAGGGACGGTAAGTGGTGGGACCACACCTACAGTGCATCTTACAAGGGTACATGTGAAACTTACTAAATGTAGAATATAAATGTCTTAACACATAACTAAGAAAATGCCAGGAAGGCTATGTTAACCAGTGTGATGAAAATATGTCAAATGGTCTATAAAACTAGTGTATGGTGCCCCATGATTGCACTTATGTACACAGCTATGATTTAATAAACGTAAATAAATAAAGCCAATATTCCCCAACCTCCCCCTTATATCACATGGCACTGGTTTGCCTTCAAATCCCCTCAAACTCCAAAATAGGTTCTCACCTGCCCCAAGTGAATTATTAAGTTGAACAAGTTTAGATGATGTAAAGTTAAGGAATTTAGTCCACAAGGGAAATATTTAGAGATAGATGAAACTTCCAGGACTACTTAAACTGTATAAGCAGTCAAACTCTCCACCCTCTATACCTATAAAAATATTATTTTGCTGCAGCTGGCAGCAGGCATGCACATTACAGTAATGTTATTCAACCATATACCTATAGAGATTTCTTCTCTTTCGACTGAAATTCAGAATGATTTTTTTGGCCATTAAAATATTATTTAACTCAAAAGTTCTCTGAGTAACTTCTTTTCCTTTCAGAAAAAGGAATTTTTTTGAAATTCCTTTATTTTCTAAATTCACCTGTATTTCCAAGTGAGCTTACTTCACATTTATGAACATATAATAGATATAATATCCTTGACATCATTCCAAATTTATGTTTCCTTAATAGTAATCCAATGGTCACTTTTGCCATTATTTTATGTGAGTTTTAGAGTATTATGGTGACTAGAAATGTGGCCTCAGAGCTGGTCTGCCTTGGTTTGAGTCCTGGCTCCTCCACTTAATATCTGTATGACCTTTGGCAAGATGCTTAACCTCCTGTGCCTCAGTTTCCTCTTCTGTAGAGGAGAGATAATAATACTCATCAAATAGATGTTATGTGAATTCAACCAAATGAGCTAATATTCATAAAAGCTGGTAATAGTGTCTGGCATGCCTATTATTAACATTTGTTAAATTAACTATAGCCACAGGGAAATTCAGTGGGCAGAAAAAAGTTATCTGGGACTTAGGAAACTGATCCAGCTTCATCAAAACATTAAGGAAAAGCTCTTTTTTTCTAGCAGGAAGCTGTTGAAGAAACACAGAACCTATGTACCATAACCAAGCCAAGGCCTCAGAAAGGAGATGTGTTCTGTACAAGGTAAAGAGGAAAGAGAAAAGCAGAAGCTTCCCATTTGGAGCTTTGAGGAAAAAGAACCTACTCTGTGTTGCCTTAACTTAGGGAAGCCATGGTTAGGCCTGAATAAAGCTTCATTTATCATTCCTGGGACATACTCAGTCCTCATGTGGTGTGCACATGACCCTGAAATTCCTGCTTGCACCTTTTGTGGGTGTGGCAGTGATCACTGAGTCTTATTGCAAGCTTTTCAGATGGGAGTGTTGTAGGGGTGGGGTAAAGTGACTCTGTGGGCGAGATCATCAACTAGCAATAGATGGGGAGTGACACAGTAGGACAGTATTGTCCCTGGAGAGTTGACCTGGGGCCACCTCAGCCCAGCAAACCAAGCTTGACCAAGTCGAGGGAGAAAAGACCACAAGTTATAACAGAATTCAGCATGGACTCAAAGAATACTAAAAAACAGAGCCAAGTGAACTATATCCCACAATTGATACCAGCTCTACATCCCCAGCAACCCAACTCTCCAAGATCTCCCAATCTCTCCAAATTCCCAGCCCTGTCTATGCTGAAGAGCACCAGGACGAAGGAGAGAGTAGCTGAAGACTGTTATCCAAAAGTGACTGAACCACCCAAGAGGCTGGTAAGGTTTGGGTAAGTTTACCAAATTGAAGTCAATGTCATTTCTTCCACTCTTCCACAGACTGGGGCTCATGAAGAAGTACTTTTGAGTATACCAAATGCAAATTGATCACCATGCCAGAAATACAATGCTCCCATCATGCTTAAAAACACATTTGCTTCTAAGAGACTAATATTTACTTTTAAAAAACTATTTGGTTTCACTGAACTATCTATAAAGGGGAAGACATGTAAACATAATATATAGATCACCAGCTTTGGAGTCTGGTTGCCTTGGTTCAAATTCCAGTTCCGTCTCTTCCAATAAGTTCCCTAAGGTAAGTTACTTAAGTTCCTTGTTGTCTCCTTTCTCACAGCTGCAAAAAAGATATCAATCCTTTCTACCCAGGATAGTTGCTGTGAGATTACACATGCATACGTTTGATGGGATCAATTTTAAGTAGTAGTTTACAGGCAAAAATTTGAAACAGATTCTGGAACATAACATGTGCTCAGCTATGATTAGCAACAGAAATACCATCCAGTAGAATTGTGTTAGTCAAAAGCAAGTTGGTGGGGATAGGGAGATGTTGGTCAATGAGTATAAAATTTCGATTAGAGGAATAAGTTCAAGAAATCAACTGTAGAACATGCTGACTACAGTTAATAATAATAGACTGAATACTTGAAAATTGCTAAGATAGATTTTAAGTGTTTTCATCATAAATAAATGATTGGTATGTGAGGCAATGCATATGTTAGCTTGATTTAGTCATTCCACAATATATTCGTAATTCAAAACATCATATTGTAAACCATACATATATTCAATTTTTATTTATCAGTTAAAAATAAATAAGTATTTTTAAAAAAAAAAAAAGCAAGCTGATATTTCAACCAATTAAACTTATTTAAGAAAAAGATTCTTCTAAGCTGTCATTTGACAGAAATATAGGTAGAACTCTAGCCTTATGTTAAGTGGTATGCAAGTGGTTAAACTGTTATTTTAAAATTGTCTTACAATTATCCATGTACAGCCTATGCATAGTTTATATGATTTTTGACGTTGAATTTACACAGTGATTTTGTAGAGAATGGGTAGGATCCTCAAATCAATTATCAAAATTAAACTACCTCATGGAAACAAATGACTCAGGGAAAAATTTATTGTGGACTTAACAATGTAGTAAAATACAATTTTGATTAATTATTTACCTTTGATCTCTCCAACAATTAACCAAATGGTAGCATAGACTTCTTAGGACATGAGAACAAAGAGTTTTCAATGACAGGTGGATGAAAGAACTTTATAAACTATTACCCTGTTTAAATTTAGTTCCCATTTACTAATTAGCTTGCTAGTTTAATCTTTTGGTACACATGTGTTGATTGCCTACTGTATGTCTGACAATACACTAAATACACTAGAATGATAATGGGAGAGGTAGCAAAGGACAGAGGTATATAAAAAAGCAGACAATGCATTCTCTACTCTCAAAGGTCTCATGGTCTAGTTCTAGAAATTGACACATCCGCAAAGCACAGAGAATGCCCATAAAGAAACGTGTGCCAGATAGTGTCGTAGGTATAAATGCTGAGGGGATATGCAGTACAGAACTAAAGGGGTAGAAATCATTATAGAGAATCCAGACATATATACATGTATAATATATTCATTTTCTTAAAATATATGGCAATGTTAATGAAAAGTAGAAAAGTACATAAATACAATTGGCCCCCTATATTCACGGCTTTTGCATCCATGGAATATTCAAGGGGGTGAAAGTTCTACAAACTTTCAAACAGTAAAACTTGATTTTGTTACACATTGAGTCCTACACAGGATCCATGTGAATAAAGTGATATGCGTCCATTGCGTTAAGTATTGTAAATAATCTAGAGATGATTTAAAGCATAGGGATATGTGTTGTATTACATGTTAATACTACACCATTTTATATAAGGGACTCAAGCATCCTCAGATTTCAGTATCTATGGGGGTCCTGGAACAAATCCTCCATGGATATATACACTACGACAATAGATTGAGCCTCTTTGTTTTAAAATTTTCTATCTGAAGTTACCTCCAGAGGTGTGGGCTTCATTTGGAAAGGTCAAGTGAAATGAATGCTGTGTAATTTACTCCCATAATGTACAAATACAAATCCAGTTTCCACTTCCTTATTCTTTCTACCATACTTTCTCTCTCTAACCAGCAGTGTACCAATGTACATAATGGTGTTTGATGTTGATATATAAGGTAGGATGCATTAGCAATGAACAAAGAAGAAAATTAAGTACCATGAATGATGGACCTCAGCACCTGTAGCTCAGCAGCTAGGGTGCCAGCCACATACTCTGGAGCTGGCAGGTTCAAATCTAGCCGGGTCTGACAAACAACAATGACAACTACAACCAAAAAATAGCCGGGTATTGTGGTGGGTGCCTGTAGTCCCAGCTACTTGGGAGCCTGAGGCAAGAAAATTGCTTAAGCCCAAGAATTTGAATTTGCTATGAGCTGTGACACCACAGTACTCTACCAAGAGTGACACAGTGAGACTCTTTCTCAAAAAAAAAAAAAAAAAAAAAAGTACCATGAATGAATTTCTAAATTGTGGCATAAAAAGAGGATAATAAGAAAGGTAATAACATTTTATTAGTAACCACTTAGCAAATAATTAACGTGTTTGTTGGTTTAAGATTTAATTTCATAGACCATCACTGTTCAGACTCCCTCTGGTCATGTACAATAAATCCACTGTCTTAAGAGGTAACTCATTCCATATTCCGGCCTTCATTGCAAAAAATATGTCACTATATGGAGTTCACATCACCCCACTAATTTCTACTCATTGATTATTTTTAGCTAATGAACATAAATTAATTATTCCTTAGATAGTAGGCAACACAATGAGCGTGAAATAATAAGAATAATTCACATTATGATATCTACCATATCCGTGGTACAGTGTCAAGGATTCTACATATACTAGTAGATGTAGATATTGTTCTTTTGGTTCCAGGCAACTGCAATGAAGTACATACCTCAATAAAGCAAGTCACACATTATTTTGGTTTCTCAGTGCATACAAAAGTTATATTTACACTATTGTAGGCTATTAAGTGTGCAATAGAATGTCTAAAATGAGGGTATACTTTAACTAAAACATTTTTTTTGGTAGAAAATGCTTACAATTATTGGAACCTTCAATGAATTGTAATCTTTTTTGCTGGTGGTAGGTCTTGGCTCAGGGTTGATGGCTACTGACTGATTGGTGTGGTAGTTGCTAAAAGCTGGGGTGGCTGATGCAATTTTTAAAAATAAGACAACCATAAAGTTTGCCACATTGATTGACTCTTCCTTTCATGAAACATTTCTCTGTAACATGTGATGCACTTCAATAGCATTTTACCCACAGCAGAACTTCTTTCAAAGTTGAAGTCAATCCTTTCAACCATTGCTGCTGTAGGTATCAGCCAAGCTCATGCAGTATTCTAAATCCTTTGCTGTCATTTCAACAAGGTTCACAAACATCTTCACCAAGCAAAGAGTCCATTTCAAAAAAGCACTTTCTGGGTGGTGCCTGTGGCTCAAAGGGGTAAGGCGTTGGCCCTATATGCCGGAGGTGGTGGGTTCAGACCCAGTCCCGGCTAAAAACTGCAAAAAAAAAAAAAAAAAAAAAAGCACTTTCTTTGCTTCTTTATAAGAAAAAACTTCTCCTAGATTCAAGTTTTAACATAAGATTACAGCAATTCAGTCACATCTTCAGGGTCCACTTCTAGTTTTACTTCTCTTGCTATTTCTCCCCACCTGCAATGATTTGAATCCCTCAATATCATTCATAAGGGTTATAATCAGTTTCTTCCCCAGAGTTCTGTTAATGTTGATGTGTTGACCTTATCCTATGAATCATCAATATTTCTGATGGCATCTAAAATTGCAAATCCTTTCCAAAAGATTTTCAATTGACTTTGCCCATAAGCATCAGAGGAATCACTATCTATGGCCAATATAGTGTTTAAAAAATGTATTTCTTATATAATAAGAATTAAAAGTCAAAATTATTCTTTGATCCATGTGCTGCAGATGTTAGCAGGCATAAAAAAAATGTGTCTGTTTATACAACTCCATCAGAGCTTGTAGGTGACCAGATACATTGTCAATGAGCAGTAATATTTTGAAATAAATGTGTTTTTCTGAGCAATAGGTCTCAACAATGGACTTAAAGTATTCAACAAATCATACCATAAACAGATGTGCTTTTATCCAGGCTTTGCTATTCCATTATTCCATTTACAGAGCATAGGCAGAGTAGAGTTAGCATGATTCTTAAGGGCCCCAGGATTTTCAGAATGGTAAATGAGCATTGGCTTTAATTTATAGCCAATAGCTGCCATGAGCTCCTGACAAGAGAGTCAGCTTATGCTTTGAAGGTTTGAAGCCAGGCATTGACTTCTCCTGTAGCTATGAAAGTCTAGATGGCATCTTCTTCCACAGAAGGCTGTTTTGTGTACATTAAAAATCTGTTGTTTAATGTAAGTGCCTTCCACAGTGATCTCAGATGGATATTCTGGATAAGTTGCTGCAACTTTAACACCAGCACTTGTTCCTTCTCTTTGCTTTTTATGTTATGAAGATGGTTTCTTTCCTTAAACCTCATAAACCAACCTCTGCTAGCTTCAAACTTTTCTTCCACAGCTTCCTCACCTTTCTCGGCCCTTACAGAATTGAAAACAGGTAGGTCTTGCTCTGGGTAAGTTTTTGGTTTAAGAGAATATTGCATATGGCTTGATTTTCCATTCAAACCACTCAAGCTTTCTACATGTCAGCAATAGACTGTTTCATGTTTTTATCTTTGCTGTGTTCACTGGAGTAGCACTTTTAATATTCTTTGAGAGTTTTCCTTTGTATTCACAACTTGGCTAACTATTTGACACCCAGGTTTCAGCCCGTCTTAGCTTTTAATATGTCTTCCTTCTAAGGTTTATTATTTCTAACTTTTCATTTATAGTGAGAGACGGGTACATGGTGCTTCCTTTCATTTTCAACACTTAGGGGCTATTTGGGGGTTATTAACTGGCCTAATTTCGATATTGTTGTGCCTCAGGGAATAGAGAGGCTCAAGGAAAGAAAGAGACAGAGAAACAGTCAGTGAGTGGAGCAGGCACAACGTTTACCAAGATCAACACCTTTTGTGGATGTGATTCATGGTGCCTCCAAATAATTGCAATAGGAACATCAAAGATCACTGATAACAGATCACCCTACTGCACATAATAATAATGAAAGAGTTTGAAATAATGCAGTAATTATCAAAATGGAACATACACACATGAAGTGAGCACATGCCAACAGACTTGCTAGATGCAATGTTGCCAGAAACCTTTAGTTAGTGAAGAATACAACATCTGCAAAGCACAGAAAAACAGAGCACAGGGAAATGAGGTGTGCCTGTGTCACATTACTTAATCCTCACAACTACCACCAAGGTCACTATGATTGTTGTTCCCATTTTACCATTGAGAAAACTCAGTGAATTTCCCAAGCATGTCTATAGCCAACATTTAGCCACCACGTGTTAACCTCAGACAGTGTGACTTCAGAACGTGGGCGATTCATTACACTGTACTGCCTCGCCTGTTAGACAACATGACCCATGGTATATGTCATAGTACTTTACACAGAAACTTTACTTTACGCAGTGCATTGTTTTCCATGGAAGATCATTGTGCAGGTCAGTCTAAATCTGGATTCTGTCTTATCTGCCAAAATAAATTAAACTTGAAAACCAATATTTTTAGCAGCACATGAGACAGATCCTCAGAGATGCTAAAGCAAAGGCATAATATAAGGCAAAGAAAACAATGCTTGTTTCAGAAGGCAGGAACTCACAGCAGTTGACTTGAGGAGTTTTCTTTACACGAAGTTGAGAGTCATCTTCCCTGAACACTGATCTTTGAGCAATTGCAGCTGTAGAGTGTAAAAATTCCCTGTAAAAACTGGCAAGAGCCTAAAAAAAAAAAAAAGTCATTTCAGCTCAGACCAATGATAAGCAGCAAATGTTTGACCAAACTTTGTTAAATATCAGCAGCACTTAGAAAGTGAAAGAATGAAAATCCAAAATGAGACAACGCCTTAAAGAATACAGCTGAAGTTTTCATCCAGTTTCTAGTAAAAAAGGAACAGAATCAATCAGTTTCCATAATAGTTATCATTGGTTGCAGATATACTTACAAGGCATGATGATTAAGTTCACTAACTGGACATTGGCAGCACTGTAGACACGGCTCAGTAAGGTTCACGACCCTGGTATACCCGTGTGTCACAGCTGTGTTCATGTCAACATGTCTTCCTGAGTGGTGTTCATTACTGTTGTTGCGTGTTTTTGTGTGCCATGGAGAGAATGTTGGACCTTGAATTAGAGCAAAAAACAAACATTAAATTTCTTACTAAACTTTCCAAGAGTGGAAGTGAAATCAGGAACACGTTAGTCCAAGTTTATGGGGATAAAGCCATGAAGAAAACAGCAGTGTGCAAATGGATTAAATGTTTTTTTGAGAGGAGAGAAAATGTCACTGCTGAAGGAGGTCAGGGCCACCAGTAATTAGCAGAACTGGTGAAAATATTGCAAATATTTGTTGAATTATGCATCAAAATCAACAGCTGACTGTGAGGAGCATAGCAGACCAGGAAAATCTTAAATGAAAATCTTGGCATGAGAAAAGTATGTACAAAAATAGTCCTGAATGAGTTCATGCTACCCCTTGGGGAAAGTGTTTAATGTAGTTGTATAAGTGTGGCAATTATTCACACAAACACATGCACTATTACATACACACAGTATAGGATTAACATACTAGAGAATTGAACCTCTATAAGTTGACCACCCAAGGGACTGTAACAAACTGGTCAACATACAGAGGTGGTCAACAGAAGGAGCTAGTCCTACTGTACTGATACACACATGTGGTGCATGAGTGGTCTGTGAGAATTAGGTCAACTTAAGCAGGTGGCCAATGCAGGAGGTGGTCACCTATGGAGGTTTTCTGCTCTAGGTAAACGTATACTGTGTATATATGGTGTATATATGGTATAAGATAGATGTGTGTATATGTGTGTGAGAGTTTCATGTGTGTGTGAATATGCCAATCAAACAAAACCAATCTTGAATATATAGCTATAGGCAGAAGTAAAAACACAAATACACATAACACCTAAACTGGTGTGCCCAGTATCCACAGAGATTGGTTCCAAGACCACCACACTCTGTTCTGCAGGCACCAAAATCTGCATGTTGAAGTCTCCCTGATGTAAGTGGCACAGTATTTACATATACACCTCCTCTCATACATTTTAAATCATCTTTTGATTACTTATAATACCCGATACGATGTAAACACTGTGTAAATAATTGTTGTACTGTATTTTTAGGTGTATCACAATTTTTACTGGTTTTTGTCCTATCTGTACGTGTAGAATCCACAGATGTGAAACCCAAGGATGTGGGTTGCAGATTGTGTATGTACACACACATATACTAAAAATATATAAATTAATTTATGTATTATCTCTATTTATGTGATGTTATATATAGGCTAAGGTGTATGTGTGTGTGTTAAAAATTGCATAGACTCAGAGGCCCGGGATTAAAGAGTTTCCCTCCTTCTAATTGTCTGTGCCTACAAAGGGGTTGAGGAAGTCATATTTATGAAACTGTCCTGAGCATCTTAAAGCTGCTATTCCAGAGCAGCTGTGTCCTTTCCACAAGGGAAGCTTCCCCTTGTATCCTAATTGGGCATGAAATCTGACTCACCAGCACAAGTTATAGTGGAGCCGGCCAACAGAGCAGCTGCCTGTGAAACCCCTTGAATAACCCACATCCAGTGACTGAAATTGATGTGGGATGGAACGTGGGACCTATGTTAACCTGGCAGATGCTACAAGGAATTCAAGTCACCCCAAGTCTCACTGAACATTGTCATGAATTGTCCTAGCTTGTCCTCACAGCTTCTCAAAGGCCAGAAGTGGCATGAGAGCCCAGATATTTTTATCCTGATGGTAGATTTAATGACATAATATTGGCATGGTAAATTATTCTTTTTACACAGTAATTCATCCTTAGCATGTGCCTAGAAAAGTTTGATTCTAAGAGGTCAATCCATTGCAGATTGGCTCTCACTGACCCATCTGTGGCTCATGTTCACTACTCGTGAGTCTCTGCCAGACTCTACGCAAACATTATTTATTAAAGGCAGGATGCTACAGAGCTTAAAATTGCAGGTTTTAGAATCACACAGTCTAGTAGTCAGAGGTCTAACAATTATTGCTGGGTGATGTTGAGCAAGTTGCTTAACCTCTCAGTTTCAGCTTCCTCATCTGAGGTTGCATATTATTTTTAACATAGAGATTGCTGTAAGAATTAATAAAAATAGTGGAAATAAAGTGGCTGCTTTGTAGAAGGGGCTCAAGAGGCTCAGCGCGCATAGCTCAGTGAGTAGGACACCAGCCACATACACCGAGGCTGGCAGGTTGAAGCCTGGCATTGGCCTGCTAAACAACAATGACAGCTGCAACCAGAAAAAAAATAGCCGGGTGTTGTCGTGGGCACCTGTAGTCCCAGCTACTCAGGAGGCTGAGGCAAGAGAGTTGCTTAAACCGAAGAGTTTGAGGCTGCTGTGAGCTGTGATGCCATGGCACTCTACTCAGGGTGACAAAAAATGAGAGAGAGAGAGAGAGAGGAAGGAAGGAAGGAAGGAAGGAAGGAAGGAAGGAAGGAAGGAAGGAAGGAAGGAGAGAGAAAGAAAGACGGGCTCAAGAAAAATGCAAGCTGTAAGTAGTAGATGGCATTTTTTCATTAAAATCATCGCATAATCAAGATTGGCTTTAGGAATACAATAGGAGAAAAACAATGGTGTTTCCTACATAAAACTATCATCCCTGCCGACTTAAAATTCCATAATCAGCAATTCTCTTTTTTTATATTTTGAAAGTATTTCAATGTTTAAGAAATAAACATTCACACAATAGAAACCTCTTTTCTGTGAACCCCAGAAAAAGAAATTGGCTAATTTGTCTCCCAGAAACCTAAGAAAGAAAGTCTGTTCTCAGCATGCCTATTTTATTCAAAAAGAAAAGCTTGGACTTTGAGGAAACGGGGTTCAACATAGCTTACAATGTTAATGAAAATTATTGATTTATATTCCCTCTGATCACTAATTAGAGTTAATGCAACTTAATGACCCAGCTTCTCTCAAAACGACTTATCAAGATAGAGACACCCTCAGGAGCTGCATATGCTCATTCTGGGCTCCACGGTAAGAGAGGGGACTTGAAGAGACTAACAATTCATGCCCTGAAAACCAGAATTACTGGGCTACAGGGAATTCTGGCTCGTTTCATATGGGAAAGCCTATTTTATTTCAGTCTCAATAATTGTTATTCTGAAAATCATTTCTATCTTATTAAGTACACAGATATGCACATATATCTTTATGAAACTCGGTAAATCTTAGCACTATAAAGAACTTGGAAGCACATCCACTCCAATCTCTCTTTTATAGGTAAAGAAGCAGAGGCACAGAACGGCTAGGTTAAGTGTTCAAGCTCATACCGCTGCTTAATAGCCAAATCAGGAGTTCTAGCTCAAGTTTCCTAACGTTCTCTGTATTGTGTCCTATTTTGATTTTTCTTTAAAGACTCCTGATATTGAAATGCCTCTAGTTCCCAATTAGGGATTTGGATTGTGAACACCCAGGAATTCAGGGCACACGCTGGGAAGCTGAGCTCTGTCTGATTTGCCCAAGCTATGCCCTAATAATTCTCTGATTATTTTCTTGCCTCTCTCTCCTTTCTGAAGAGTCAGGGTAATAAGCTTCTGCTGGACACTGATGCCCCTAATGACCAGTATGAGTTCACGTGCTCCTAATTCCCTGCGTCACTGAGCTTTGGAGGTTGTCCCTTATGCACAAATGTCTTCAGCAGGTACCTGTTTGTTCCTCTCTATAGGCTCCTCCTCAGCGGGCATCCTCCTCCACCTGGGCTCAGGAGGAAGTTCCCATGAGCATCCGGGCTGATGCTGTGGCGCCACAACCGTGGAGGTGGCAGCAACCACCCCCTTGCAGAGCCTTCTCTCCACCCCCCAGCCGGTGCCTTACTTTTCCTGGACACAGCCTCAGTCAGTCCTCAACCAATATTGAGCCCTCACCTTTCCCATTATCACTTTGACCCCCCTCTGGCCCAAACCTATTACCACCTCTCTGTCAAGAGCTAACATGAGCTAAAGAGAAAACTATGCTGGAATTGCTCCAGCCTTTACAACTGCACGATGGGCCTGCCTGGTTTGGAGACTGCTTAGAAAATGGGGCGAGAGCGAAGCAAGTGTGCTTAGGGAAAAAAGGAAGAACAATGTCGGTGCACATTGTAGACAGGACAGGAGCCATTGATGAGGACACCCCGTGGGGGACAAAGTAATCGTTGGCTATCACTTTACCCAAGAAATGAACACACACACACACACTTGCATGCACATGCACACGCCCCTCTCATATGCTTACACATGAACAGACTTATTTAAAATCACCGGTATTGTTTCTCCATCACATAATCTTAAAAAACGAAGACCAAAGAGAGCATTTCCTGACCCAATCATCATAATCTCAAGTGGATAAATACTGAATAGTGACTTCCAAAATTTAAACTACCTTATTCCAACGCTATCCTTAAAAATTAAAACAAAGGGTGGGGTCTGTGGCTCAGCTGGTAAGGCACTGGCCCCATATACTGAGGGTGGAGGGTTCAAACCCAGCCCCAGCCAAACTGCAACAAAAAAAATAGCCAGGCTTGTGATGGGTGTCTGTAGTCCCAGCTGCTCGGGAGGCTGAGGCAAGAGAATCACCTAAGCCCAGGAGTTGGAGGTTGCTGTGAGCTGTGTGATGCCATGGCACTCTCACAGGGCAATAAAGTGAGACCCTGTCTCTACAAAAAAAAAAAAAAAAAAGATTAAAACAAAACAAAACTTTTTTCATACACACCAAGAAAAGCACTCAGGCTTAGGACCATCGATATGCATATTCTGCTTTTCAAATGCCTGCCCTTGGGAAATTCTCCCAGTCCTTTTGAGTAAGTTCTCCATAAAATTCTTTTCCCTTTTCTTGTCATTTATTAACAAAAGTCATAAGTGGAGTGACAGTCCTCCTAAATTAAGTACTGTATACTTCAGGCTAATTTTATGTTTTTTATCACAATAGCAGGGCAGTATTAGCAGCCTATTATTTTGTCGGCTTTCTCATTTAGCAAAGCAGCTTCAATTTATTAACAGTGAGGAGTGTGCATGAATCAATATGTTTCATTGGGCAATGTGTCATTTGTTAATCGGATATTGATGAGATTATTGACGCACAGCTAATTAATCTCAAACCCGGCGCTAGCCTTCATATGTTTCCTTAATTATGTCTTTCATCTTAGTCTCCTGGCCACAGCCCCAGACTCGGGGCTGCAGACAGTGAGTGAGGTAAGCTGTCAGAGGTTCTTTCCACACATTTACAATCCCTCGGTGGTGACATTATTTTCTTGGTTGTAAATAGGTATCAGAGAGATATTTAATAAAATTTGGCAGCAGATTGATATTGATTGTTGTGGACTGGCTTCAAATCCAGCAGCCAGATAATTTTGCCTCAGAAGGAGACTGTTAGGAAAGAAAATGTTTAATTAGTGCTCAACAATCTCATGAGTCTTGTCAGCTGCCCTCTGGAATTTAAAAATTGTTCTTCGATGGACATTGTTTATATACCCTCGGTTGAATATTTCAGATAATTTTTGTTTTGGTTTGGTTTTCACTTAACTCTCTTTCAGCCAGGGAGGGCATAGTCATAGGAATAGAATATTCAGAGAAGTTCAAGCCTCTGGCGGGTTTTTCTTTACAATTAACTTCTCTATGATTAAGTAACACAGTTGCAGTGTCACTATCTGCACCTCCAAGCTCGGGAAGCCAACAATAAAAATCACTGTATTAACACAGAAGCCTGTTTTCCCACTGATTTAAGTCTTCCTGGACTTCTGAGTCAAAGTCTAAAGTACAGACTCTAGTCCTGTTAATTAGCTCTCTCACCCTTCCATATGTGACACTTATTCTAAGCCTTAATTTACTCATCTGTAAAATCAGACCAATGATACCTGACTTGATAAAGTCCCAGGATAATTGTGAAGATACACACGTGTGTAAGAATGCTTAGAATTTCTGGTACACTATCTGATTGCTAGACCTTTTTTTTTTTTTTTTTTTGCCTTGGTATAAGTATTATTTATGAGTTCAAAGGTTTATTTCAAACCTGTTTGAGAAATGTAATAGCTTGTAATTACATTTAGCTTGTTATTATAATTAGCTTGTTACTATAGTTCTGTCTATTTATTAATTCTGAACATAAGGGCACACAGCATAGTGTAGCAAAAGGGGAGTGAGTTGGTGCCAGGGGATGGGGTTCAGCCATGGTGCGTCCCCTAACTCATGGTGTTCTCTTATCTGAGATGTAAGGGGAGGACAGCTCCCTCTGAAGCCAACTTCCTTAGCTCTTAAAAAAAACTAATTCAAAACATCATATTCTAGAAGTGTAGATTTCAGTAAGGAGCCTCTGGTGAACCCAAATATGTTGAATGTCTTCAGCATCTTTGCAAAGAAATAGGTTTTTAAATAATCAGGATTCTGAGTCCAGAGCTGGACCTAAGGCAATATTGATTCGCTAAGTACTGTTTCCTCACTGGGGAATGAGACAATGTTCCCTTCCCCCCCCCCCCCCCAATTTTAGACTCTTATTGAATCTAACAGAGAAAACCTCCATACTTACATGATTGTTTGACCAAAAATGTCTCTCCCTCTCCATAGCCTGTATATACATGGGACTATCAAGATGTTAAGAAAAAAGTTAAAAAGATGACCTAAGAAAAGGGAAAAGGAAGAGAATGAGAAAAACATGACTGAATGAAAGCTGGCGTGATAATCTCCCTTCCTAGAGGACTACATGAAGCAGGCATGTAAAGATGCTGGGTTTCCTCCACGGCACCAGCTTCTACATTGAACACTGGCCCTTATAGTGCAACTACTGACTCTGTATAGGGAACTAAATGGTTGCCAGGACTTATGCGTTCTTCCTCCAATATAGAGCCCTGCACATAGTAGGTTTTCAATTAAAGTTTTTTAAATTATTTGTATTACTGTAGACATCTGGGAAAACTTTGTTAGTCAGGAAATGTAATGGTTGGTATTACTGAAGGCAATACCAGGATGACATTAGGCATCAGTTTTCCTCCATCTAGTTTACATAGATCAGGGTGAGGAGACGAATTTCATCATCAAAGTGTCACGAATACAGCTTTAATATCATACAGCACACAAAACACATGACAACCATAATAAACACCACTCAGCAAGACACCACCACATATTGACATAAACACAGCTGTGAGACACTGATATACCAAGGTTACAAAACCTTACTGGTCTGTTTGTACAGTGCTGCCAATGTAAGCACATGGTGTCAAGTTTGTGAACTTAATTGTCATGCCACGCGTAAAACATTAATAAGAAATGTATTCAAGGGCAGTGCCTGTGGCTCACAGGAGTAGGGCACCGGTCCCATACACTGGAAGTGGTGGGTTCAAACCTGGCTCTGGCAAAAAAAAAAAAAAAAAAAACTGCAGAAATGTATTCAAGAAAAGTCCCTTCTTAAATAAATATTGTGGTTCAGTTTGCCCCTAGCCAGGAAAGTTTGTCTAATCAGAATCAGACATGTAACCTCACCATGGAGAGTCTGAGTCTGAACTCAAAGAAAAATTATCACCAACACTTTTCTAAATCCCCATGAGATAATCTCCGTAAATAACCTATAAACTCTCCAGCACAGTACTGATTGTGGATCCTAGAAGCAGGCCCTATCCTCCAATCCCAGTAAACACCACATAGAGTGGCTGAGAATTGTATGGGAAATCTAGAAATGGTAAATGGTCAAGATGAATCTACTTCAAGTCACAAATGACCTTTCCATTCACCATGACAGAGAGTAGTTACTGTAATGTGTTAGAATCCATACATTCAAGTAGGTACAGGGAGCTAAAACTTAAAAAATGATCACTAACTATTGAACCAAGTCTAGAAATACTCTTCAAAAATCAAACTCACTGAGAAAGGAGGATAATTTTTTGTTAAGCCGATACCCGACATCAGTATAAGGGAGGGCAAACAAAGAATGGTAGGACGAACATCACTGTCTAAAAGAAACAAAATGTGAGCCACAGATGTAACATTAAATTTTCTAGTAGCCAAATGTTTTAAGTTTTAAAGAAACAGGTTAAATAATTTTAACAATAAATTTTATTTAAGTCAATATTTCCAAAATATTTTTTAATATTTCCAAATCACTTAAGGATAGAGTCAATCTAAAAAAAAAAAGTTAAAAATAAGCAATTTAATATTCTTATTTTTATAAAATCTTCAAAAATCAGGTACGCATTTTAAACTTACATCACAAATTATTTCTCATCAAAAATACTTGAACTGTATCTATTTATGTATTTGTTCCAGATTTATTGAGATATAACTGACAAATAAAACTGTATATATTCAAGGTGTAAAATGTAATTATTTGATGTACATATACATTGCAAAATGTTTACCACGATCAAATTAATTAACACATCTATCAGCACACTCAGGTACCATTGTGTGTGTGTGTGTGTGTGTGTGTGTGTGTGTGTGTGTAGTGAGGTCACTTAAGAGCTACTCTCTGAGCAAAGTTCAAGTAAATGATACAGTATTCTTAAATATAGTCACTCTGCTGTACATTAGGTCCCTAGAATTTATTCATTATATAACTGAAAGTTTGTACCCTTTGACCAATATCTCCCCATTTTCTCTCCCCATGAACTCTATTAATATTTAAATTTCACAAAATTTACAATTGGAAAAATAAGTTCACATAACCATGATTTTCCAAACACACTTCAAAGTTTTTTAATAACTAAATCAAATAATCAAAGATCATTTTTCCTTTGTATCCACATTAACAAAACTGGTTCATGGCTTCTGGAAGAGTTTGACTTGCAACAGAAGCATAACAATTTCAGCGTCATGTCTGTCCAAGTTGAGTAAATTCACTAACTCTTGTGTCAATTCAGGATTGTAAACATTTAATCAAAAATACATTGCATAGACTGAACAGCAACTTTAAATTTGTCAATATCAACATAGCGTGCTTCAATTTCTTTTGTAGTTTCTTTAGACAGTTTACACAATGCTGTTGACTATAGTTAAAATATTCCGCATACTGATTGATGTTAGAAAAAACTATATAAAATCTTTGTTATTGACCATGAAATTATTATTATTGATTTTAACATAAATTCTTGTACCTGTCTACCAAGAGCACAAATAAGCCTTCCTTTTCTTTTCTTTTTTTTTTTTTTTTTTTTTTTTTTGGAGACAGAGAGTCTTGCTATGTTACCCTCAGTAGAGTGGTATGGCATCACAGCTCACAGCAATTTCCAACTCTTGGACTTAAGCAATTCTCTCGCCTCAGCCTCCTGAGTAGCTGGGCCTACAGGCGCCTGTCACAAAGCCCAGCCATTTTTTAATTGTAGTTGTCATTGTCGTTTGGCAGGTCTGGGCTGGATTCAAACCCACCAGCTCTGGTGTATGTGGCTGGCGCCCTAGCCACCAAGCCAGCTTTTCTTTTCTTGAAAAAGCTTGGAACTTCAAATTTGGTTCATTTATATGCTGTATAGTTAGGTGACAAAATATAAGTCACACCACCATTTTTGCTTCTGATCACTGACAAGTGAATACATGAAGCATTCATTTTATTGAAGTTAACAGTGTAATAAGTCTTTGTAAAATTCTTTTGCAACTTCACCAAAGAGCACTGGATAAGAACACAAGATCATAAAATTCATTGCCTTCTAGTTCTTTTGATAGTCCACATACTAGTGATAATTCATGACATTTGCACATCTACATAGAATTATTTTAGCAACTGTATCTATAGCATATTCTGTAGAATTTGTTTCAGAAAAATCTGCACATTTTCAATATGTAATATACCGTGTAACAAAGAAATAAGGAAAACATCAATCTCTTGCTTTAATATTCCAGCATAATTTGATTTCTGATCTAATATAGGTAGAACATTGCCAATCATAATAAAAACTAAAATTTGAATATCTAGGCAAAAATCTTCAATTGTACTAAAATTATTAAAATATTTTTCTTTGATAAGAGTAAAAATTATCAATTTTAAAGCCATGAATTAGCAATATTTCCTTATAAATTTAGAAGTCCTTTAAGACGAAATATGCCCAAGTGTTGAAATGGCAGTGTCTCTTACATCACACAACTCATCTGAAACTATTCACAATAGCTAAGATTTAGAATCAACCTAAATGTCCATCAATGGATGAATGGGCAAAATATATATACATGGTTCATATACACAATAGAATATTATATAGCCACACAAAGAGAAGGAAATGCTGCCATTTGCAACAAAATGGATGGAACTGGCGCCCTAGCCTCCAAGTGAAATAAGCCAAGCACAGAAAGACAAATCTCTCTTCTTCTCACTCATAGGCGAGAGCTAAATATTAAAAACAATTAATCTCATGGAGACAGAGAGTAGACAGATCTCATGGTTACCAGGGTCTGGGGAGAGTAGTGGGAAGGGAGGATAAAGTGAGGATGGTGAATGGGTACAAAAATATCATTTGATAGATAGAATGAGCACTATCTGATAGCACAACAAAGTGACTGTGATAAACAATAAGTTAGGGTGTGTGTTAAAATAACTGAGTGAAATTGAAATATTCCTAATTCAAAGAAATCATCAATGCCTGAGGTGATGAGTACCTCAATTACTCTGATTTGACTAAGTCACATTTTAGGGCTATATCAAAACATCACATATACCCTATAAAGATATATAACTATTATGCACCCATAATAGTTTCTTAAATAAAAAACAGTACTTGAAAATTTTTAAATTTTGAATAAATTTTTATTTGATAATGCTATACACTCTTACATTCTACAGGCAATTTTTTGGTAGCTTAACTGAAGATTTTTTACTCTGTATAAAGTATTATTTAACATTAGCTTCCTAATTTTCTAACAACATTTCCACAACTGAAATAATAATGTATAGCTAAAAGTGGGGTTTGGGAGGGGGGAAAGGGGCAGGGTGCAAGCTCTTTTTAAAGTGATCAATGTAAGAAACTCAGATAATAGAAATTGCTTAAAAATAGTTCCTGGTACATTTAATTCCGCTTCAAGGACCTAATTTTATCAATACCTTTTGACTGTAGAGAGGAAACTATAGTCAAAAGGTATAGTTTTCAAATCTGACAAGAGCTTTCAAATCTGACAAGTACTTTCTGAAAATATCTGTTTATATTGTCAACTTTTGCCATCTTAAAAACTTGTTTGCATAGCAAACAAACCAGCTTCTCTGATTAGCTCTTCTGCCACAAGTTGCAATTGCCATTCTTCGTGAAATTTGTGACACTCTTCCTTTTTTTTTTTTTTTTTTTTGAGACAGAGTCTCACTATGTCGCCCTCAGTAGAGAGCTCTGGCATCACAGCTCACAGCAATTTCAAACTCTTGGGCTTAAGTGATTCTCTTGCCTCAGCCTCTCAAGGAGCTGGGACTACAGGCATCTGCCACAACACCCAGCTATTTTTTGTTGCAGTTGTCATTGTTGTTTAGCTGGCCCAGGCCGGGTTCTAACCCTCCAGGCTCCATGCATGTGGCCGGCACGGTAACCACTGTACTACAGGCACCGAGTCTGTGACACACCTTCTAATCTCTCTTTCCTTTTACCATCTCAGTTTTGCAACTAGCTTCTGCATCTTCACTGGATTCTACAACAAGGGCACGCCTTTGCCTTGAAATTTAAAGTGTGTCCATACTTAATTTTAACTGTAATATGGTTTATTATAAAATAAGTAAAATAACAAGGAGATCAATGTAATTATCAGCTATGATTTACATCATCATTGGAAATTGTACCGTCTTCATAAAACATTCAAAAAAGCACATTACAACATTACTTAATTAAATAGAGAAACAATTCAAGACTCCATCAATCCATTTTCTCTGCTAGATCAGAGATGTATTTCTGTGTTATACTAGAAACAGCCCATGTGCCCAAAATGCTCAACTATAGTACAGCAAGAATATCTTATACAATCTAATGGTAAATAAAAAAATGTAGTCTTACCAAACAAAAAAGTTTGTGCTTAGTGAAAAATATTTTGCACTGCGTCTGTTTTCAAAAATAAAATGAATTAACAAGTAAATAAAATGTAAAATTCAGTTCCTCAGCCACGTTACCTACATTCAAGTTCTCAGTACTCATGGGTGACCAGCTATACATGGATGGCGTGAAGTCAGATGATCCCAGGTAGGAAACAGGGAGGGAGGAAGGGAGGTCATGGCAAGCTCTTGCTTTAAACACTAAAAACAGTTAAATTAAAACAAATTTCTGTACTAAAACACTCATGCAGTGCAGAGTTGGATGAAACTTGGAGTACATGCACATATTACTATGCCATTTCGAAAACTACAACTTAAAATAATTATCAACTATTTTTAAATTACTCATATAACAGTAGGAGCTAATTTATAATATCAACATATTGAACACTGCCAATTTTTCCCCAATAAAATTGAAAGCACACTTTTAAACCCAAGGCCCTAGCCCTTAATTCATAATGTCACCAATTGGCCCAATCCTTTAGAATTCTCTCAGGAAGTGCCAGGGTAATAAGTGGCATTTACTGTCCCTCTCATCCCCCCTCAAAAGAAAATTATCCTGCTTGTCTTTGGGTGTGTGTGTTTATTTTTTTATCCTCAATATCTAGCACAGTGGTGGATACATATAAGAACGCTCAGTAAATAGCTACTGAATGATTAAATAAATGAATTTGCTTACATTTGTAAACTGAAGTTCTTAACCACTTCTGTAAGTTAATAAGCTTGAATTTTATACAATATTTTAAGTGTATACAAAAGGTAACCTGTCATTTTAAATTTATAATGAAGGGGGAAGGGAATAGTCCATAAAAATAAATTCCACAAATAAGCCAGGAAATTTCAACAATTGCATACCACAGCATAACTGCAAGCCAATCACACAGAGTTCTCAAACACCATTATTGTGGACTATATAATGCTACAAAAATCAAATCATCACTTGCTTTCTTAGATGTATAGTATTTTACAACATTGTTTAAAAATAAGTGAGAATGGATTCCCAATCTCTGTTTTTCAGATAATTAGCAGTGGATGTTTACATTTGGTTTAAAATGTAAAAACAAAGACTTCGTATCATCGTATCACAGAACTGATAATTTCATTCATACTGAGTACCTCCTCAATGTGATGGGTGTTAAGACACAAGAAAGAAAGGAGGAAAAGGGTTTCTTTCAAGAGTAATAAAATATTACCTTGTTCTTTTATCTCCATCTTCACTTAGTCTGCAACTAATGAAACAGTATACATCAATCTCAGTGAATTGAATCACAAATTGTATTTTTTTTGATGAATTAAAGTTTCAGTTGGCTTCAACTATATGATATATTGTCCCGACCCGCGGGACAACAACAGGGAGCCGAAGAGATCACCTAGAGAAATGAGATCGGACAAGGGGCGCGAGAAATGGAGGCAGGACAACAGTCTGATCGAGCCTCAAATTTTATTGGTACAGCAGCGGCTTA
>CAUYPK010093404.1:0-19256 GCA_963574355.1 Loris lydekkerianus | reverse complement strand
TGGCAGGATGATATACAGAAAGTATAGAATAAAATGGTAAAAGATCAAATATATTCATATGCATTAAACCCCTCTTCAACATTAAAATGTCTATACTTCCTAAAGCAATCTACTGATTCAATGCCATCCCTATTAAAATACCAACATTGTACTTCCAAGACTTGGAAGAAAGGATTCTGTGTTTTGTATGGAACCAGAAAAAATCCAGTATAGCTAAGACAGTTCTTAGTAATAAGAATAAAGCTAGTGGCATCAGCATACCAGATTTTAGGCTGTACTACAAGGCCATAGTGGTCAATATAGCATGGTACTGGCAGAAAAATAGAGATGTAGACATTTGGAATAGAATAGAAAACCAGGAAATGAAACTAATATCTTACAACCACCTAATCTTAAATAAACCAAATAAGAACATACACTGGGGGAAAGACTCCCTATACAATAAATGGTGCTGGAAGTACTGGATATGCACATGCAAAAAAGTGAAACTGGACCTGCACCTCTTTCCACTCACAAAAAATTGATTCAAGATGGATAAAGGACTTAAATTTAAGGCATGAAACAATAAAAATCCTCAAAGAAAACACAGGAAAAAGACTAGAAGATATCGAACAGTGGTTCTCAACCTTCCTAATGTCGCGACCCTTTAATACAGTTCCTCATGTTGTGGTGACACCCAACCATAAAATTATTTTTGTTGCTACTTCATAATTGTAATTTTGCTACTGCTATGAATCATAATGTAAATATCTGATATGCAGGATGTATTTAGGTGACTCCTGTGAAAGGGTCATTCGACCCCCCAATGGGTTTGCGACCCACAGGTTAAGAATCGCTGCTTTATGAAGAAGACAGCCATGGCAATTGCAGTAATAACTGAAATAAACAAATGGGACTTAATTAAACTGAAAAGCTTCTGTACAGCTAAGGAGACAACAATCAAAGCAAATAGACAATCTACATAATGGGAAAGGATATTTGCATATTTTGAATCAGACAAAAGCTTGATAACTACTGCGGCCCCTCCAGTCTACCCTCTCACATGGCTGCCATAGAGCCTGTGGGGGAGGCAGCTGTGCCAGGAGCACATGGAACAGGAGACCCACATGAGGCTCAGCCCCATCCCTCAGCCCATCCTTGTGGGGAGTTTACCACCTGGGTTATCCCCTTTTACATATACCCCCAACTAAAAACCAATTTGATTGCTTTTCCAAAATAAAGCCTCAGCCACATTGCCAACCAAAAACAAACAAACAAACGAACAAAAACCCCCCCCAAATTAATCCTTATGAAAGAAGCCAACAATCCCATATATCAATGGGGAAGAGAGATGAACAGAACCTTCTCTCAAGAAGACAGACGAACGGCTAGCAAACCTATGAAAAAATGCTCATCATCCTTGAAGATTAGAGAAATGCAAATCAAAACCACTGGAGATATCATCTAACCCCAGTGAGAATGGCCCCCATCACAAAATCTCAAAACTGCAGAAGCTGGTGTGGATGTGGAGAGAAAGGAACACTTTTACACTGCTGGTTGGGACTACAAACTAATACAACCTTTTTGGAAGGAAGTATGGAGAAACCTCAAAGAACTCAAGTTAAACCTCCCATTTGATCCTTCAATCCCATTACTGGGCATCTATCCAGAAGGGAAAAAAAAAACACCTTTTGTCATAAAGACATTTACATTAGACTGTTTACCACAGTTCAAATTACAATCACCAAAATGTGGAAACAGCCTTAGATGCCCCCCAACCCAGGAATGAATTAATAAGCTGTGGTATATGTATACCATGGAATACTATTCAGCCATTTAAAAAAATGGAGACTCTACAGCATTTGTATTAATATGGATGGAAGTGGAACATATTGTTCTTAGTAAAGCATCACAAGAATGGAGAAGTATGAATCCTATGTATTCAATTTTGATATAAGGACAATTAATGACACGGTGGGGAAAGGTGAGAGTAGAGAGAGAGAGAAGGAGGAAGGAGGGTGGGGAAAAGAAAGAGTAGAGAGAGGGAAGGAGGGAGGGGGTGGGGTCTGAGTATGTGACACATCTTGTACCTCAATGAATCCCCAACAATAAAAAAAATAAAACCCTCTTTTAAGGAATTCAGATTGTCTTGGGGAAATCATGCTAAGTGAAATAAGTAAGTCATAAAGAAAAGATGCAGTCTGTTTCCACTCAGGTGAGGTACCCAGAGTGATCAAATTCACAGAGACAGAAAATAGAATGATGGTTGTGTGGAGCTGGAGAGTAAGAGGTAATGGAGAGCTACTGTTTAATGGGTACAGAGTTTAAGTCTGGGAAGAGAAAATATGTTCTGATGATTGGATGACAGTGATGTTTGTACAACAATATGCATGTACTTAATGCCAAAAAACTGTATGTTTAAAAATGGTTAAAATGGCCAATTTTCTATTGTGCATTTTTTACCACATTAAAAAATAACTCTTGAGCTTCTCTGCTTGAGACAAAAAAAAAAAAAAAAACGCACCCCACATAATGTATATAAACTGGACCTTCAACCACTGTTGGTAGGAAAGGAAAATGGTATAGCCACTTCATGAATAAAAATAAGGTACCATGTGACCCAGCAATTCTATCCTTAAGTACATATGCAAGAAAGAATGAAAACAAATATCTAAACAAAAACTTATACACAATAGCAGTATTTATAATAGCCAAAATGTACAAACAACTCAATGTTCATCAGCTGATGAATGGATAAACAAAATGAGATAATGAAATATCATTTGGTAATAAAATAAAATGAAGCACTGGGATATGTCACAACATGGATGAACCATGAAAATAAGTGAAATAAGCCAATGACAAAAGACCACAAGTTCTAAGATACCATTTGTATAACATGTCCAAAACAGGTGAACCCATAGAGACACAGAGCAGACCAGTAGCTGCACAAGCCTGGTGTGAGCTTTGGGAGGAGGAGAGGATGGGAAGTGACTAATAACGGATATGGGTTTCTTTAGGCGTGTGACAAAATGTTCTAAAATTGATGTTGTGGACACACCTGAAAAAAGATGGCAGCCAAGTAACAGCTTCTGTGCAACTGGGTGCAGTGAGACTGGCGAGAGAAGACTTCCCTTTGGTGACACAGGAAGCTGGTGAGAGACTTCTGGACTCCACGAGGAGGATAGAAGTAGTGGAAAATGGGCAAGTGGTAGGTGCATTTGTTTGGTCGGAGGCTGCCCACAGCTGTACTCATAGCAACAGCAAGACTGCAAGCAGGAAAAGCCTTACCTGTGGGCTGTTTTGGTTTTCTTGGACTTGGGCACTCAATTGAACTGCATTGGGAGATCTTGGGCCCGTGTGTGTAGACGACTTTGGGCATTGTCTGGGGCCCCAGGCTGAGCTGCTGAGCCAGAAAGGAGCTAATATCATTCAGCTGTGGGCTGCCTGCAGCACTGCTGCAGGAGAGAGCTGGCCCTGTGTGTTGCAGCATGGAAATCAGCCGGGAGACCTTCCGCGAGCAATCTAGTGACTGAGCTGCCCTAAGGCTGGGACTGAGACACTGGGGAAGTGCAGAGATCCAAGTGTGGCAGATAACAGTCTTGGCCCTCAGGGGCATAGTGGGAGTCTGGACTTGGCCCACTGGATAAGCAGGCAGCCACACCAGAAGAGATCCCAGGGTTAAGTGCTTTCCTTGGAAAGCTTCTGCTTGGCCAAGGTTCATAGTTTGGAGTGTCTTTTAAGTGGGCTGAGGAGACTTGGGCTCCCAAGCCTGAGGGGTCTGAGATATCAGCAGAGGCCTCCAGTCTCCATCTCGTACAGCTGTATCAACATTGTGATTAACATCGTATGCCTCAGAAGATCACCTGTTCCCCAGACAATATTCAGCAAGATATATATACCGTTTAGTTCTTTGATTTGGGGTTTTGGGTTTTTTTTTTTTTTTTGCACTTTCTGCAGTAGCTGGGTTTCAACCCAAAACCTCCAGCATATTGGACTGGCACCCTACCCCTTTAAGCCACAGGCACCACCCTGTTTGTTTTTTTCTTCATTTCAACATTTTTCCTTGGTATTTTTCTTGTTTTTTTCTTTTCTTTTTTCATTATTCTAGTTAAATATAATCTTCTATTTTTGCTTTCTTTAACAATTAGAATTTCATTTTTGCCAGGGTTTCTGCCCCTATTATTTGTCCCCACCCCCACCCCCCGCTCCATGTTATCCCATAAGGGTTCTTGCTTGTTTGTTTTGGTTTGATTTATAATATTTTTGGCTTTCCTCTCTACGTGGTGGAGGTGGGGTACTGTGTCTGATCTGGCTGGCAAAGAGCTGTTGACCTGAAGGGAATCAGCCAACCCAGCACCCCCAGAGGTTGGAGGTCTCCAAGGTTGGGTTGTAGTACCCTACTATACAAACATATTACTCCTGTTTCTTTCTTTTGGTGCCTTTCTTCTTTTTGTTGATATTTCCTTTTATTCACCCTCTCTTCTTCCTCTTTTTCCTTTATTTTTTAAATCTTTTTTTCCTTCTTGCTTTTCTCATCCTTCTGGTTCTGTACCAAAAGAACACATTAAAACTTTTAAGAGCAAGAGGAAGTGAAAGGATAATTAGGGTAAGAAAACAGATACAAGAAAGCACTCATGAAGAAGAATCGCCAGAAAAATCCTGGTAACATGAAATACCAGTCCAGAGTAACCCCTTCTAGTGATCGTGAGGCAGCTATAGCAGAGGACTCCTTCTATAAAAAAAGTTAGAAATGACAGAAGGGAAATTTAAAATACAGATGATGAAGGAAATTGTTGAGAAAGTGGAAAACAATCAAAAAACAATCAAGGAAATTGCTGAGAAATTGGAAAATAACCAAAAGGAAATCCAAAAACAGAATAAAATGAGAGGTGAATGATACAAAGAATATAGAAAGGATAAAGCAGAGCTGAAGGAACTAAAGCAGTCAATTAGGGAATGTAAGGATGCATTAGAAAGTATCAACAACAGATTAGATCACACAGAAGAAAGAATCTCAGAGGTAGAGAATAAAGCTCTTGAGATAACTCAGATAGTTAAAGAGGTAGAAAAGAAGAGAGAGAAAGCAGAATGTTCACTGACAGAATTATGGAACTCCATGAAGCATTCAAACATACTATAGTTATAGGTATCTCTATAGAGAAGGGGAAGAAGATTGCCCCAGAAGACTGGAAGCCATTCTAGAGAATATTATAAACGAAAATTTCCCAAACATCACCAAAGATTCTGACATACTCCTTTCAGAGGGATATCAGTTCCCTGGTCGCCTCAATTCAAATAGAGCTTCTCCAAGTCACAATTGGATGAATCTATCTAAAGTCAAGACAAAAGTAAAGATTTTGCAAGCTGCCAGGAGTAAGTGCCAACTGACTTACAGGGGCAAATCCATCAGGGTGACTGCAGACTTCTCTTATTAAATTTTTCAAGCCAGAAGACAAAGGTCATCTGTCTTTAATCTACTTAAACAGAACAACTTGCAGCCCAGAATTCTATATCTCACTAAGCTGAGCTTCAAAATTGATGGAGAAATCAAATCTTTTATTGATATGCAAACATTGAGGAAATCTGCCACAACAAGACCAGTTTTACAGGAAATATTTCAACCTATTCTACAAACAGACCATCACAATGGACCTAGTTTCCACGATGATGCAAAAGATAAAACTAAGCAATGGACTTTCACAAAATAAGTTGAATAGAATGCTACCACACTTATCAATGATTTCAATAAATGTCAATGGCTTCAATTCCCCACTGAAGAGGCATAGATCGACTGATTGGATTAAAAAAACACAAACCATCTATTTGCTGTCTGCAGGAAACACAGCTCACGTCAAAAGACAAATTAAAACTCAGAGTTAAAGGTTGGAAGTCAATTTTTCAGGCAAAAAAAATTCAAAAGAGGGGTTGCAGTCTTGTTTTCAGATACATGTGGATTTAAAGCAACTAAAATCAAAAAAGACAATGATGGTCACTTCATATTGGTCAAGGGAAAAATACAACAACAGGACATTTCAATTCTAAATATTTATGCACTCAATTTAAATGCACCCAGATTCTTGAAACAGACCTTGCATAGTTTGAGCAATGTGATATCCTATAACCCCATAATAACAGGGGACTTCAACACCCCTCTCTCAGAGCTGGATAGATCCTCTAAAGAGAAATTAAACAAAGATGTTAGAGATTTAAATGAGACCCTAGAGCAACTGTGTTCAATAGATGTATATAGAACACTCCATCCAAAAGATAAGGAATATACATTCTTCTCATCGTCCCATGGAACTTTCTCCAAAATTGATCATATCCCAGGACCTAAAACAAACCTCAACAGAATCAAAAGAATTGAAATTCTACCTTGTACCTTCTCAGACCACAAGGCACTAAAAGTGGGATTCAACTCCAACAAAAATGATCAACCTCACACAAAGGCATGGAATTTAAACACCCTTATGCTGAATGACAGTTGGGTGTGGGAAGAAATAAAAAAGGAAATCATTAACTTCCTTGAATATAACAACAGTGAAGACACAAGTTACCAAAACCAAAGGGATACAGCAAAAGCAGTCCTGAGAGGAAAATTTACCTTTTTACAAGCCTACATTCAAAAAACAGAAAGAGAGCACATCAACAAACTCACAAGCCATCTGACTGAAATGAAAAAAGAAGAACAATCTAAGCCTAAACCCAGCAGAAGAAAAGAAATATCCCAAATTAAATCAGAGATTAATGAAATTGAAAACAAAAGAATCATTCAGAAAATTAATGAAAAGGAGTTGATTTTTTGAAAAAATAAATAAAATAGATAAACCTCTGGCTAGACTAACTAGAAATAAAAAAGTAAAATCTCTAATAACTTCAATCAGAAATGACTGAGGGCTTGATTTCTGTGAATTGAATAGTGACAAATTCTCACATAAATTAGATTTAATTTTGACCAAATTACAATATTTAAACATTAATTTTTAATTCAACTTATTAATATATGGTTTAGGATACTGCAACCTCAATTATAAGTAACATATGATTGTAATTTCAAATTTATAATAATACATTTTCTTCAATTTTAATATCAGCTGTACCCAGATAAAGTACAATGCTTTTGAAACATTTCTTCTTTTTCTATTGTCTATAAGATTTGGCATGATCTGTTTTTCAAAATTACCTGTTACTTTTATTTATAAATATTAGTTGTCTACTTTTTGAAACTTAAAAAAAAAAAAAATAAGTTAACTGATGACTCCATACTGAACCTAGGAGTCAAAGCATTCTATAATAGACACACGCTTTATTTGACAATGTGAATATTACTTTCATTGCATTATTATTATTATTATTGCTTAATATTTCGATGTAGCAATTGCCGGATTCCTAGCCTGAATGTATTTGTTTGTTCGTTCTTTACGAGGTTTTTGTTTCTAGTTGTTATCTATTTATTCATTTTATTATCAAATCATAGCTGTGTACATTAATGCAATCATGGGGCACCATGCACTAGTTTTATAGACTGTTTGAAACAATTTCATCACACTGGTTAAAATAGCCTTCCTGACATTTTCTTAGTTATTGTGTTAAGACATGTATATTCTACATTTACTAAGTTTCACATGTACCCTTGTAAGATGCACCGCAGGTGTAATCCCACCAATCACCCTCCCTTTGCCCACCCTCCCCCCTCCCTCCCAAAACATCTATGTGATCGGAGATATCACTTACATGTTACTTTCAGGAAAGTACCTTCAGAGATTATTAAACAACTTGATGCTAAGATATGCTCTGAAGTTGCTCAAGCTATGTGTAGCATGTGCACACACGTATACAAGGATATCTGCCTCTTTACAAATGCTTGAGGCTATTGCGAAGATGGTCAAAGTTTCCTCAAGGAAAACATTAAGCCTGGATCGTGATGCTACTTTATTTTATATTTTGAGACACAGTCTCACTCTAGTACCTGAGTAGAATGCTGTAACATCCTAGCTCACAGCAACCTCAAACTCTTGGACTCAAGCAATCTTCACAAATAGCTGGGAGTACAGGTGCCTGCCACAAGGCTTAGCTATTTTTTTCTATTTTTAGTAGAGACAGCGTCTTGCTCTTGCTCAGGCTGGTCTCAGACTCCTGAGCTCAAGCAATCCACCTGCCTCAGCCTCCCAGAGTGCTGGGATTATAGGGAGGGGAGGGGGGGTGAGCGATTGTGCACAGCTGTTTTATTTTAATATTAATTTGATTGGTTTAAATTAAAACTATTGACTAAGCACTACTCTGTAGCCACTACTGTATAACCTTATACTTACGGTTTATCCATTGATTACCCGTTCAGGAACTAACTTGGTTAATATGTCATTAATTATCTCAGTTGTTGCATTGATAAACTCATGTTTCCATTTTTGTAATTTCTCAATCGTTGTAATTCTCAAGGTCATGACAGTGGCCATGGAGAGCACTTTTTAAAATAGGTTATTTACAGTATTGCTCTCTGACTTAAAATCACCACAAAATAGATTTATTGTCACAACTTACATTTGACCCTGTCTGGAATCACAAGAGGAAAAGTGTCATTGTTAAATTTATATGTGTTGATAGCCAGAGAAATATTAATTGAGATAGCTTTTGTTCACCCCATTAATACCTCTGACCACAAATATGTTTACATTTTTTACATTTAGTGAGAATAAAACCAATTAAACTCATCTTAAGTAGTTGGGAACATTTGGTAGGAAATGATTTTTTTTTTTTCATTAGGTTTGCCTGAGTTATGCTTTTGTCAAAAAGGTACCCATTATTTTATAATAAATATGAAAGAAAATAAAAAATACTCGACATTTTACGTTAATGAAAGAGACATGTTCCAAAAAAGGCTTACAATAATTCCCATACAGTGGGACTGCAAACTAATACGTTTTTTGAAGGAAGTGTGGAGAATCCTCAAAGAACTCAAACTAGACCTTCAATTTGATCCTGCAATCCCATTACTAGGCATCTACCCAGAGGGGAAAAAAATCCTTTTATCAGAAGGACATTTCCACTAGACTGTTTATTGCAACTCAATTTACAATCACTAAGATGTGGAAACAACCTAAATGCCCACCAACCCAGGAATGGATTAACAAGCTGTGGTATATGTACACCATGGAATACTATACAGCTATTAAAAAGATGGAGACTTTACATCTTTTGTATTAACCTGGATGGAGGTGGAACACATTCTTCTTAGTAAAGCATCACAAGAATGGAGAAGCAAGTATCCAATGTACTCTAATATGAAGGCATTAGATAAGCTAATACAAGGTGGGGGTAGGGGAATGAGGGAGTGGGGAGAGGGGAGGTGGGAGAGGATTGGGGGGTCACAGTGTATGGCACACCTCATGGGGGTGGGACACAATTATAAGAGGGAATTTATGTAACAAATACAATCAGTATAACCTAATTCTTTGTACCCTCAATGAATCCCAAACAATTAAATATATACATATATATATCAGAAAAAGCATGATTTTTTTCTTGAACTAGAAAGTACATAGAATAAAGTTTGCTTATATAATAATTTCATGTATAAATCAAAGCAATTAACAAATTGAATCAACCCTATAAAAATATATGCTGTTAGATATACATATATTTGCATCTATCACTTTTTTATTTCAAGTTAATATGAGGGTATTAAACTCAACCAGAAAGAATTATACATTTGAATAGATCTATATCAAGCACTGAAATTGCATCAACAATACAAAACCTTCCAAAAAAAGAAAAATCCTGGATCAGACGATTTCACATCAGAATTCTACCAAACCTTCTGAGAGGAACTGATACCTCTGTTGCAACACCCATTCCAAAACATAGAAAGGAAAGGATTCCTCCCCTAACATATCCTATGAAGCAAATGCCACCCTGATTCTACAACCAAGAAAGTACCCAACAAAAAAAGAAAATTATATGCCAATAATGAATAGAGTTGCGAAACTATTCGATAATTTCCTAGTCAACAGAATGCAGGGATACGTTAAAAAATTATACATCATGACAAGCAGATTTTATCCCAGGCATGCAAGGTTCAACATACATAAATCCACACATGTAATTTACCACATAAATAAAATAAAAAACAAGACCATATGATTCTCTCAATTAGTGCAGAAAAGGATTTTGACAATATCCAGCATCCTTTTTTGATGGAACACTTAGGAAAATAGGCTTTGGCGGGTCCTTCCTTCCTTCCTTCCTTCCTTCCTTCCTTCCTTCCTTCCTTCCTTCCTTCCTTCCTTCCTTCCTTTCTCAGTTTTTGGGTGGGGCTGGATTTGAACCCACCACTTCCGGCACATGAGGCCAGCGCCCCACTCCTTTGAGCCACAGGCGCCTCCCTGGTGGGACATTTCTTAAATGAGTAGACGCCATCTACAGCAAACTCACAGCCAACATCATATTGAATGGAATAAAACGGAACGCATGTTTTATTAGCTCATCTATATATTTGTGTAATCAGGACAATATTTGCTTCATAGAATGTGTTAGGAAAGTAAACCTTCCTTTTCTATGTTTTGGAATAGGTTATGCAATAGAGGTGCTAGTTCCTCTTTGAAGGTTTGGTAGAATTCTGGTATGAAACCATCTGATCCAGGGTTTTTCCTTTTTGAAAGATTTTGTATCATTGACGCAAAAGTAAAGCATTTGATTTTATTTATGTGATGAGTTACATTCAGAACTTGAGCAGAGTGCTGGAAGTCGTAGCCAGTGCAATCAGGTAAGAGGTGGAGACGGTGATGTTCAGACGGGGACAGTGGAGGGACCTGTACCACTTTCCTTTCCTGGGTATACCCAATGAATCTTACCCGTCTTCATAATTATTCCATTTTGTATGTAGCATTTTAGAGCATTTGCTACATGCTGTAAATGTACCAAATGATACAGGCATGTCTTTATGATCTAGGCATGGATCTACATGGTCTAATGATCCAGGCATGACAAAGTGTTTTCATTGCATGGGGCCATAGTTTATCTTTTAGTGGAATTTTCACCTGCTTGCTTCTGCCTTGCATTTGTAAACCTAAGGTACTATTTCTATTTTCACTTTCTTTGATGTTCTCTCTCTCTCTCTCTCTCTCTCTACTCTTCCACTTTTTCTGTCTCGTATCCAGACCTCTTGAAACTCCAGTCACACTTTGGTGAAAGCAAATTCACAAAAACATGTTCACTGTTGAAATTGATAAAGCAAAATATTTGTTTGAAAAACTTCATTTCCCTCCACTATCCTGCATCTTGAAAGATAATTGCTCACACTGCTTTGTGCAAAATAACACACTTTTGCCGTCATTTGTAAACACACACATACACACCTTTGGAAACGGGTTGCCTTCCTGATGGGATTAATAAAAATTGGGGGACCGGATTTGGTAGCTCATGACTATAATTCTAGCACTCTGGGAGGCTGAGACAGGTGGATTGCTTAAGCTCAGGAGTTCAAGACCAACCCCGACCGATAGCAGAAGTCCATCTCTACTAAAAATAGAAAAACTGAGGCAGGAAAATCACGTGAGCCAGAGAACCTTAAGTTGCAGTGAACTATAATAATGTTATGGCACTTCAGTCAGAACACCAGAGTGAGATTGTCTCAAAAAACATATAAATAAATAAAACAAAATAAATAAAAATTTGTTCAGATATAGGACCCCCTTCTCCCCCATTCTTTGTGCTAGATTAAATTAGCATCACTAATTTTGGCCATCCTTTTACAACCTTTGTGACATGAAAATATGAGTTGGGATAAACAATATAATTGAGATTTCATCCTTTGTCACAAAACTGGTGATGACATGTCCTAATTTCTGATACTGCTAGGATTTCCTCCCTGTGCATGATAAAGTAATAATAAAAACATTAATTCATGGAAGAAAGATAATGTCTGGGGGCCAGGCCCAGAGCCTGGTGCCCATAATCCTAGTGTTCTCAGAGGCTGAGGAGGGTGGGTCTCCTGAGCTGAGGGGTTCCACACCAGCCTGAGCAAGAGTGAGACCCCATCTCTACTAAATATTGAGAAAGTAATCAGGTGTTGTGATGTGTACCTGTAGTCCCTGCTACTTGGGAGGCTGAGGCAGGAGGATCATTTGAGGATCATTCCACATACCAGGAATTTGAGGTTGCCATAAGCTATGATGCCACAGTACTCTACACGGGCAAAAGAGTAAGACTCTGTGTCAAAACAAAATGAAACAAAATGAAATGAAATGAAATAAAATAAAGTAAAATAAAATAAAATAGCCTGGTAGGTGAGGAGGGTGGGTCTCCTGAGCTGAGGGGTTCCACACCAGCCTGAGAAAGAGTGAGACCCCAACTCTACTAAAAATAGAGAAAATAACCAGGAATTGTGATGTGCACCTGTAGTTCCTGCTACTCAGGAGGCTGAGGCAGGAGGATCACTTGAGCTGAGGAATTTGAGGTTGCCGTAAGCTATGATGCCACAGTACACAAGGCAAAAGGGTAAGACTCTGTCTCAAAACAAAATGAAATGAAATAAAATAAATTAGTGTCAAACGGTCTATGAAGCTAGTGTATGATGCCCCATGATCATGTCAATGTACACAGCTATGATTTAATAATAAAAAAAGTAAACTAAAATTAAGTAAAAAAAAGAAATAAAATAAAATAAAATAAAATAAAATAAAATAAAATAAAATAAAAAAATTCTGCTATGTTCTGTGTTTCCAAAGTGGTCAAAACTTTGGAAATACACTTCTCCCTGAAATTCCATGCCAGGAATAGGTTCTAGCTGATCCTACGTTATCAGTTTCCAGTGTGTATAAAAACTCAACCTTATTTCAGAATTGTTATCAAGTGGACCTTCCCTCAGCTCCATAATCCTGAGCCAGTTATTTCTGTTCATTACTGCCTTAGAGATCACTACACTTTCACAGTGAATCCAGAACTGCCCATTTCTCAGCACACACGCAACTTAGCAATTTTGTATGGATTTGGACTTGAAGTATATATATGATGTAGCTATTGACATTATTTAAATTATTGATTTTTCTGGATTCACCAGGTTTTTCAAGTTATTTAAGATCATAAGTATGTGTGAATGAATATGATCATGACATTCTGGTTAAAAACAGCATAATTCTACAGAGTCTTTGAGAAATACAAGTTTTTTAATGAATGAACAGAAAGCTCATAAATAAAGAAAACCTTAAGAATTTTAAATCATAATAAAAATGTGAAAAAAATGTATGTATAAAATATTTTCTTGTACGTAAAACATATGGAAATGATATATATACAGTATAATTTTTCCTCCATGTTTAGCAACAAAAAATTAACTTTATCCTTGGCACAGAGGTATATATTATATAGAGTAGAAACTCAGTGGTCACCATAAGGAACTAGGCCGACTATATTTATACGTAGCTGTGGTGCATGTCCAGTCAATGAAATTAGGTCAACTTAAGGAGGTGGTCAGTGTAGAGAAGTCATGAACTGTGGAGGTTTTAAAGTACATTAAAGCATATGTAATATGATACGTATATATGCAGTATGTATGCAAACATACAAAAATATATACTTTCTTCTTTTAAAAAAGCATATATTTTATTTATGTCTCTTCTGTTCATTCATTTAAAAAACCTGTACTGTCCAAAGACTTCATAGAATTATTCTGTTTTTAACCAGAATGTCATGATCATATTCATTCTACGTACTTGAGTGTTAGACAGTACACACATTTCTGTCATCTTAAATAAGTTGAAAAACACAGTGAATCAAGAAAAATTAGTAATTTAAATAATGTCAATAGCTACATAATATGTATACTTCAAATCAAAAGGAAAAAAAGCATGCTCATCATTTATGGAAATGGAGCCATTCTAACACTTTCTCCATATTTCTCTTAAAAAGTGAAAAAAATGAAGAATATCTAAATAGTATTGTACGCTGCAAGCCCCAAGCTGAAGCATTATAAAAGTGTCCATGTAACCAAAACATTTTCAACCCCTCCCAAAGGAAGGAAGGAAGGAGGAAGAAAGGAAGGAAGGAAGGAGGGAAGGGGAAGGGAGGAAGGAAGGAAGGAAGGAAGAAGGAAGGAAGGAAGGGGAAGGGAGAAAGGAAGGAAGGAAGGAAGGAGGGAAGGGGAAGGGAGAAAGGAAGGAAGGAAGGAAGGAAGGAAGGAAGGAAGGAAGGAAGGAAGAAGAAAGGAAGGAAGGAAGGGGAAGGGAGGAAGGAAGGGGAAGGGAGGAAGGAAGGAGAAAGGGAGAAAGGAAGGAAGGAAGGAAGGAAGGAAGGAAGGAAGAAAGGAAGAAGAAAGGAAGGATGGAAGGAAGGAGGGCAGGGGAAGGGAGGAAGGAAGGAAGGGGAAGGGGGAAAGGAAGGAAGGAAGGAAGGAAGGAAGGAAGGAAGGAAAAGAGAAAGAGGAATAAATGCTCACCCAGGTTCTTTGGTCTTGCAGAATCTTGGAGAACCACAGATGGAGGGTGACTGTCATCTATGTTAGGGCTCTAAGATTGTAGAGTTGTGAAGCCTTTTATTAATGTAGTGGTTGAATTACATCCTCCACTTACATAAATAACCTCAGCAGAAGAAAGTAAATTATGGGACACGCACTTGGACAGAGTCACGTTAGCTCTTCAGCTGGCCAAGCTGTTAATGGGTGGGGGGAAAAAAGTGAAGCTGAAAGGAAACATTTGGTAGTAGACAGTAAGACACTTTAAATGGGATATTTTGTAATTAAATGTCTTTGGTTTGTTAGAGGAGAGAGCTAATGTGTCTGAAATCTTGACCCCAGAGTGCATCAGTTAGCCTTATACCAGAAAATATTTATTCAATTTGAATGTTTAAGGAAGGGGAAAAGAAAAAAAGAATTTTCTGAGATATGCCAGGTCTAGCCTTCAGCAAATTAGTGTCAGAAGCATAAACTGTTCACGGTTCATAAACTTGTGAACGTCATATGGTGGATACGTTTACAGATAATTAATTACAGGGCCAGGCACATGTTATTTCAACTGATTTTTCAAAGGCTCTCTCTGAACCACTAACAGATAAGTTTGGCTTAGTTTCAAGGGCAGATGCAAGGTCATTTGCTCTATGAAGCCTTTCCCCAGTTGCTGAGAGATGCACAGATCACATAGAAAGTCGCTGTATCTGTAGGTTAATTTGGAGTTGAGAAAAATCATATCCAATTCATAGAGGCAGAGCTTACAATGGTGGTTCCCAGGGGCAGAGGGAAGGTGTGTGGGGAGATGTTCACAAAAGGATACATAGTTTCAGTAACTCAAGTTCAGGAAGTCCTGGAGATCTAACTACCCCACCTTGACTATAGTTAATAACAATGTATACTTGAAATTTGCTGAAAGTGTCGCCTGTACACACATGTCATCACGTGAGGTGGTAGGCAAGCTTTTTTGATCATAGTAATCATTTATTTTTCATCATATATATCCAAAAATCACCTTGTCCACCTTAAATATTCATTTATTATTAGCCCTTTACCTCAATAAAACTAGGAAGAAAAACCAGCACAAACTATGAGCAAATTGGCAAGTTCTAATAAGTAATTATTAAGGAAATGCTTAGGAAATGCTGAATGCTTAAAATAATCCAGTATTCACTTTGGAACGTAAACCTTTTCGATACTTAAATGATAAACTCTAACCAAGGGTATTTTGTTCGTTTTTCTGATTATCTGAAAAGGCATGCATCATTTTATTTATTTATTTATTTTTATTTATTTATTTATTTTTTGACACAGAGTTTCACTATGTCGCCCTTACTAGAGTGCTGTGGCGTCACAGCTCACAGCAACGTAAAAACTCTTGGGCTTAAGCGACCCTCTTGCCTCAGCCTCCTGAGTAGCTGGGACTACAGGTGCCTGCCACAATGCCCAGCTATTTTTGTTGTTGTTGCAGTTGTCATTATTGTTTAGCCGGCCCAGGCCGGGTCAAACCCCCCAGCCTTGGTACATGTGGCCGGTGCCCTACTCACTGAGCTACAGGAGCCGAGCCAATATGCATTATTTTAAAAACCTTGTTTCTCCCCTAATATCAGAAAAATAACATTTTTCAATTATTTCCATTTTTTTGAAAAATTATTTATTTTCTTTTAAAAGAAGCGTTTTAGGTGTTTTTAAAATAGGAATTTGGAAAAAAAATTTCACAGTTTTTCTAATTGTTTTCAAAGAAAATACTTGGCAAAGTACTTTCTAAAACTAACTCACACTAACATTCAGTTTCAAGCTTAATATAAAACAATAAAGAACATTCCTGTTAAAACCAAGGGAAAGGCAATGGTAGTCCCAATCACCACTGCATCAATGTTCTTATAATGTGCTGGAGAGTCTAGGTAGACATTTTTTAAAAAAATGAAACAATAGTTGTGCTACTATAAAGTTAACATTATCATTTGTATGTGCTATGGTAGCTTATCTAAAAAAATCCAAAAGAGTAAAGTAGTTCAATTAATATGAGAGTTATAGTTAGAAAATTAATGAGAAAATTGGTTTGCTTAAAGCCTCTATCTATCCATCCATCCATCCATCTCATCCATCTATCTATCCTCCATCCATCCATCCATCCATCATCCATCCATCCATCATCTATCCATCCATCCATCCATCCATCCATCCATCCATCGCATCTATCCCTCCCTCCCTCCCTCCCTCCATCCATCCATCTATCTGTCTGTCTGTCTGTCTATCCATCCATCCATCCATCCATCCATCTCATCCATCCATCCATCATCCATCCATCCATCCATCCATCCATCCATCGCATCTATCTATCCCTCCCTCCCTCCCTCCGTCCATCCATCTATCCACCCATCTCATCCATCTATCTATCTGTCTGCCTGTCTGTCTATCCATCCATCCATCCATCCATCCATCCATCCATCCATCCATCCATCCATCTATCTGTCTGCCTGTCTGTCTATCCATCCATCCATCCATCCATCCATCCATCTCATCCATCCATCCATCCATCCATCCATCCATCCATCCATCCATCCATCCATCCATCTATCTATCTATCTGTCTGTCTCATCTATCTATCTGTCTGTCTATCTATCTATCTATCTATCTATCTATCTATCTATCTATCTATCCATCCATCCATCCATCCATCCATCCATCCATCCCTCCATCCACCCACCCACCCACCCACCCCTCTCATCTATCTATCTATCTATCTATCTATCTATCTATCTATCTATCTATCTATCTAATCCTTCCATCCATCAATCTTATCTATCTATCTATCTATCTATCTATGCCTTCACCTATCTACCTATAACTGGCCCTTCTTACTACACAGAAATTAGAGGTTCCAACCCTGATGAAATAAAAAATCCCTCTATAACTTTTACTCCCCATAAGGTGAACTATTGATAGCCCATGCTTAATGAGAAGCCTGATCAGTTCCAGACACTGTCCACTAAGACATAAATAGGCTCATATCTCTGTGTATTTTATGTATTCATAACATAGCTAACTTTTTTAAAAAAATTGTTTATGAGACAGAGACTCACTTTTGTTGCCTTCAGTAGAGTGCTGTGGCATCACAGCTCACAGCAACCTCAAGAGATTCTCTTGTCTCAGACTCCCAAGTAGCTGGGAACACAGGCACCTGCCACAACGCCCAGCTATTTTTAGAGACAGAGTCTTGCTCTGGCTCAGGCTGGTCTTGAACTCGTGACCTGCCTCAGCCTCTCAGAGTGCTGGCATTACTGGTTTAAGCTGTACTTTCCTTTTGACATCAGGGTAAGTAAAGGTGTTGCAATAAAAACGTAGATGCGTTTACTCATTGCTTAATTGAGAAATTGACAAATTGCACTTCATTAAAATGCATATATTATGTTCCACCTGCCTCAGCCTCTCAGAGTGCTGGGATTACTGGCGTAAACTATACTTTATTTTTGACATCAGGGTAAGTAAAGGTGTTGCAATAAAAATGTAGATGTGTTTACTCATTACTTAATTAAGAAATTGATAAATTGCACTTCATTAAAATGCATATATTATGTTCTGCAAATACACCCTTAAGAGAATAAAAAAGTTACACTTCGTACAGTGTCACACCCCTGAAATTCCAGATACTTGGGAGGCCCACATAGGAAGATCACTTTTGTCCAGGAGTTTGAGATCAGCCTGGGCAACATTGTCACAATTAAAAACAAAACAAAAGGAAAGAAAACAAAAACCCCACAAATACAGTCTAGCAAGGTGAAGGGGGGGGGGGGGGCGGGACGGTAATTGGCAGGGCCTCACCTAATTTGCACAATGTCAGGGTGTTCAGATGCCCCCTGGATGCTGAACTACACCTTAAACTTTGCCTTAGAAATGAAAACAATGTACCTTAAACATTTGTACCCTCATATAAACCTGAAAAAAAAAAAATCAACTCTATGTTTCTTGTTAAATAGAAATATTAAATAGAATTATTTAAATGAAAAAATATATGAATATGTAGGTGAGATATGTATATTCTAAAAAACACTTACGTTTCAAGTCCAAAATATAGAATGCATTCCAATTCCAATGTGTAAATAAATGAGCAGATTTCTTTTTAAAAAAGTATGTACAGGCGGCACCTGTGGCTCAACAGAGTAGGATGCCAGCCCCATATGCCAGAGGTGGCAGGTTCAAACCCAGCCCCGGCCATAAACTACAATTTCCTAATAAACTTAAAAAAAATCCAACAAGAAAATTTAAATTACTAGAAGACAGCATCAATTGCTTAAACAAAACAAAATTGGTGAAACTGCTGAGAATTTATCTCTCAGTTACCATATAAAATCTAAAGCTGAACAGGCATATTCAGGTGCACTTCCCAGCAACTAGAAATTTTATTTCAAGATATGTGCTGAAGGAAATATTGTAACACACACACAGATATACACAAACACATACACATATATGTGTGTATATGTGTGCAGGTATATAAATATTTACACACACCAAATTGTATCAAAAGAAAAGGTATAGAAATTATGAGAGATATTATAAGAGATGTTATTTGTGTATTAATTTTTGAAGTTGAATTATTTCCTACTGCTCAAGTGTACTTAGAAATGGTACACATATCCATTTTACCTGCAATTTGTATGCTTTGGGGGAATGATCGATTTTACCTTCAATAAGATTGCTTAAAATGTGTACACATTTTTGGTACCCCCAGTGTGTGTGTGCTGTGTGTGTGTATACATAATAGCATTTTGTTAATAGCTCCAATGTGGAAATGGTACAAAGAATCATTAACAATAGATTAAAAAAAAAAAAAAAA
>CAUYPK010093402.1:0-38424 GCA_963574355.1 Loris lydekkerianus | reverse complement strand
AAATTTTTAATCCACCAGCCAGTTCACCCAGCACCATTTGTTAAATAGGGAATCTTCTCCCCACTGAATGTTTTTAATTGGCTTGTCAAAGATAAAATAATGGTAAGTAGCTGGGTTCATCTCTTGGTTCTCTATTCTGTTTCAGACATCTACTTCTCTGTTTTTGTGCCATTTAATAATTCTTAAAAATATCAAGTTATAGCCTTTAAAGTAACATTAGTAATCATACTTTTCAATTATAAAAAGCTTTAATAACATTGTTGCAGAGGAAAAAAATCTTTCCTAAGAAAGTGTGTTCAAAAACAGATTGATAAAACATCTATTAAATCGTAGGAGAATGTACACTTTTATGTAAATTCAATGTACACCTTAGAAGTAAACTTGTCTAAATATTGCCCTATGATTCTTAAACCTAGCTTTAGACATTGTCATTCCTTAAAAAACATTTTTAAAAAGGTGAAAATCTGTAACAAGTGATAATCAAAGTATTCTTTAGTTTTTAATCAAATCAACATTGCACCCATTTGCATAAGCCTGTCATTATGCAGCTAAGGAGCTATTTCTATTTAGATTATGCATCCTACAACCTAAATATATAGAATAAAAGTCCTGAAAACCTATCAACTCATTAATGCAGTGTTGCTTTTTTCCAATCAAAGGATTTTACTATGGTTCTTAAAATAAATGATCTCAAGTTGACTGGGGCTTTCTTTGTACAAATGTTCAAGGTATTTAAAGAACTGAATATTATAATCTACTGGCTAGTGTACATTTCAGAGAGAATTCAAGAAGTCCAGACAATAATGTGAGATAGCAAGTTTTATTATGGTTATTTAAGAACCACTCGCTATGTCTGGATTTATTTAAACCTCACCCTTAGGGTGGCCATCTTTAAAACAAGATAGTTGTGAAGCACCTGCAATTGTATTTGAGATGAGTTTATAAAAACCTACTCAGTTTTTTATGATACTAAAAAGTCATCTTCCAAAGTGCCACATGTATACGTGCTAATACAAACAATAGTTTTAACCTTTGATCCTCACTAATTTCAGTAGTGGTAAATAGCAAGGTTATGCAGCTGCAGACAAAATTTAGTTAGTTAATTAAAACAACATGACAATAAGAAATCAAAATTGAAAAAAAGAAATTGAAAAACATAGTCTTACAAGTGACGATTTATGAAACTATGCTCATAAAAGCTTCAAGTGCTCTTTTTAAAAATGTCATCCTACAATTGTAGGATAATATTTAGAAATAAACATATCCTACATCAAGCACACAAAGTGAACTCAGTGTGAGTTTAAAATGACTTGCTTTTCTTCCAGAGGCTTAAGGGACCTGGGCCCCCCTGGGACACACACCGAGTTGTTGGCTTGCCTGGAGTTAAAAATTCCACAAGTCCATTCTCTGAAGCTGTGCACCCCGTGAAGCCTGAGATCAAAGGGCATGCCACCCTTCCTCAGAGATACGGGCCAGAGGGTTGATGTATCTTAACAACATATTGTCAGAGGTCTACAGGTGCTCTGCCCTGAGGGAAAGACACAGTCTTTACTTCATACTGAGTAAACTGAGTGAACACTTGAAGATATTCTTCCATTAACTCTGTTCCCCTGTGTCTACTTTCTTCTTGGTGATCTTTATTTAGATAACTACCCAGAGATTAGTCAGTGTTTAGAAGAAGAGGTTTACCACAAAAGTGATTGCATTGATATGATAACAAAATATTTCCTTTCAAGTTAATTTCAGATAGATAAATTAAGATAACGATGGAACTAACAGATGATAGATTAAGTGTGTACGTGACTAGAACAGTATAAAATCAAAACCCTAAATAAAGAATTTCGCTACACACCATCTCATCTCGTGTAGTCTGTTTCTTGACTTAATAATTACAGGAGTGAGTTTACACCCACGGCAAAGCTGCTGTTCGTTTGTGTCTCCGGTCATGCAATATACAATCATATTTGAGTTTAAAAATTATGGTAACTATCCCTCAAAAACATATCAGAAAGTATAGGTTACCAGGAGATAATTACTCCTTAACTATAATTTTTGCTTTGACAATTCTTCCTTTCCATTTCACTGTCCTCATAATGACTAAAAAGAGGCAGACAGAATTTTACTTAGGAAAGTCTCAAGACCTTTTTTAAGAGAAAGTATTCAGGCTCACTGAAATTCTCATTTTCTCATAAATTCATTGTGAAACGTAAACATTAGAATATTTTTATTAGATTTAGTTTAGGCTCAGAAATGGCGATTCTGCAATGACGACATGGAAGAACATCTCTGGGGTGCTGCACTTGTACCTTTTTAATTAGGTCTTCCTTACACCCTCTCTTCAAATACGAAAATTTCAGTGAGTAGTCTCAATTTGTTTAGTTTCCTTGCTATTGGCTATATATTTTCAATGGCTAGTTATGAATTTTTAATTCTTTTTAGGACATATAAGTTAAAAACTAGCAAATGTTCTCATATTGCATTTGATGAAGTTAATTTTTCTTTGTAGGTTAAATGCACTGATTAGATTCTTCTATCTTCAAAAAGTGTGGGTGGTGAAGCAGAAGGGAAGACAACAATCTAAAAAAAGAGGAATACTTCTTCCTAACACACACACACACACGGGTGTATTCATACACATACATAAGTATATACATAAATAAATAAAATGTCCAGCATTTTTCTAATTGTACTGAGCTAATAATAAGTTTACATATTTTGAATAGAAATGTGACAGAGTTGTTTAAAATTCCTGATAAGATAACAATAAAAAGAACATACACAGAGAATAGAGAGGTGAGTATAAGGATTTTACGTAGAAATTCTTAAAACTTTTTTTTATGGATGGTGCCTATGGTTCAAAGGAATGGAGCGCTGGCCCCAAATGCTGGAGGTGGTGGGTTCAAACCCAGGCCAAGCCAAAAACTGCAAAAACAAAAACAAAACAAAAAAAAAACCACAAAACTTTTTTTTGTGTAGAAATTCCTCGAGTAAAAAAAAATCTGAAGCTGATTTTATCCTAATACTAGTACTAAAATTTTCAAAGATGCTCTCCATCTCTAAAATTGACAAAGCTAAATTCAGATGTATTAATTTTTATAAATGACTGTTGATATAGACAATTTAAGTTTACACTTGTAAATAAGCAGTCAGCTAAGTTTGTGATCTGATACCACAAAAGAAACATTGCTGTTTTTATACTCACTTGCAACAATGCGTCTTCCATCTGCCAGAATCATTTCTCCATTTTCAACTAGAGTTTTTAAAATACAGGTGACATTTGTTGGGGCTTTGTCTGCTTCATCTACTACTAGAACATGACCCAACTTCACTGCTTTAACCTTTTAAGACAGAAAATTTATCACAGACAATAAAATGAAAGCAACCATCATTAAAACCTCATCACTTACTACTTTGGATTTAGTAATAGCTATTTCTATTTAAGTTTTAAGTACACTATCAAACACACACAAAGTCTGTAGCAGAGCAGGAAACAAAATTTTGGATTTCCACCAAAAACTTTACATAGTTACTAAACTGTCAACTCTACAGTAATCTTCGTATTTCATTTTAGTATTAGAATTATTCTTATGCTGGAGATGCTTAACAACATTTCACACCCAGAGTAGGGGAATTTAAAACTAGTATAACAAAGAGAGAAATGACAGTACCATGGAGGTAAAGAAGAATGAGACATCACAGTCAGTGTGGATATTAGAACACTGTATTTGATATGGCCCTTAAAAGAGTGTACAGTTTTAGTAGATCAGAATAAATGGTGCTTAGGAAATGGGTCCTCAGGACAAAGAGAATCATTGGCCAAACTCAAGAATTCCTGGAGCATATTTAGGGAAGGGTAAATACTAATGGTCTATGTTGGCTAACTAGAGGTTAAATGCAAGAAAGGGGACTGGAAGAGTAGATTGGAGTCTTTACTAAGGACTTGATGGCCAGCCCAAGAAATATGCACTTTGCCTCATTAAGTAATGGGATCAAATTTAATATTTGTGGGTTCAGACATGACAGAAATGGAGCTTGGATCCTGTATTTTAGGATATTACATGTGGCAGCTACCTGCAGACTAGAATTAAAGGAGATTACTGTAATGATAGGCTAAAAAGTAGTTTGGGAATCTGATTTGGGGGGAGACCTACATGGAAATAAAAAGCATTAGATTGCTCTGAAGGTTTTATAAAGGTAGAATCTATGGCTGTGACAACTGCTTAGATGGAAAGAGGAGAAAGGAAAAATAAGAGTCTCAGGTGTTTAGTGACTGGGTAGATGGTGACATCATGGAAAGAAAGGGAAAAGCTAGGAAAAACTCTTAACATTTTTGAAGGGTTGAAAAAAAGATACTCAGTACATTTAAATGTAAACCTAAAGGTTCTTTCTTTATAATAAGAAGTATCTCATAACATAAAATGGACCCTATGTGTACTCTGGCTAATCATTTTAAGAAAATAACAGATTGAGACATGGCTGCTCCTTCTACCACAATTATTTTTATCCCATATTCTAAAAAAGCTGATAAAAAAAACTTTTTTACCATAAAAATAAACTAAATTTTGAAAAAGAAAACATGTAGCTTCCATCCCCACCCCATCTTTGTTCAGGGAAAGTCAGGCCTGACCTGGGAGATTTCAGGTAGGAGATGCTCATGAATCTATCTCAGGGTATACAGATCACTGGAGTTCCCAGGATGGCCTATTTGTGCCATTGCTGCAAAGGAGTTATCTGCACAGAGTGACATGCCTGACAGGCTGAGATGTCTTTGGGTTTTATGTGGGAAGCTAAGGTCTAGACCTTCCCAGCTGCCCAAAATACAAGGCTAATATTTCACTAGTTAGAGACATTTAAAAAAACTTTTCTAGAAACATTACCTAATTTCAAACTCTACACATCTGAAAATAACAGCAAACTTTTTTTAAAATTCTGAAATGAAATCAATAGAGGATTTCTGTCATTCCTTAAACTTTTCACTTTGAAGACAGAATGGAACAAAACATGTCATTTTCCCAAAAATTTGCATTTAAATATCCATTCCTAAAATGACACATGAATAAGAGCTTTCCAGTTAGATTGAAATATATCAGAATCCATGACAGACTCCCCCTCTATTCCCAAAGGCTGAAATACAACTATCATTCAAAAACTGCACTTGAAGACGTTCACGTAATTGTATTACTAACCAAAGGTGAGTCTTCATACACAATAAGTCCATCTTTAACTGAAGGCTGAAGAGTAAGAGTTTGTACTGTGGTGTCCCTAAAATTAAAATGACACATTTTATAGTTAGTAAGAAAATAAACTGATGTTTGATTATGAATAAAAATATAACATGAGCATTTTTAAAAATATTTTTATTCACTACGCTGCTTTCACCCCAAAAGTAAAAATAGCAAATGAAATTCCTGTTAGCAATAGTATTTTGTAGATTTAATAAAGTACAAATTACAAGGATTTGGAAATAAATCCAAGTCTATAGATTATCCAAGTTCTTTACTTCTCTGTCTTTTTTTTCCTGGTATTCTCTCATAATCATTTCATACCTCAAAATCACCTCCTGGGGGTGAAAAGGAGAAGTTAAAAATATAAATTTATAGGCTGGGCACCTGTAGCTCAGTGTTTAGGGCGGCGGCCACATACACTGGAGCTGGCGGGTTCAAACCCCACCCGGGGCCTGCTAAACAACAATGACAATTACAACAAAAAACTAGCCAGGCATTGTGGCAGGTGACTGTAGTCCCAGCTATCTGGGAGGCTGCGGCCAGAGAATTGCCTAAGCCCAAGAGTTTGAGGTTGCTGTGAGTGGTGATGCTATGGCACTCTGAGGGCAACATAGTGAGACTGTCTCAAAAACAAACAAAAAAAAAAAAAACCACACAAATTTATAGATAATATTTATGTTATTTAAAAATGATTTTAATGGCAATTTTGGTAATGACTAACACGCTGACATGACCAATTAGAGCAACTCTATGAATCACATGGTCAGGCCCAATCTGCCTTCATTAGGTCCAAAGCCAGACTACCTTCCCCCACTCTAAGAACACAGGGGAGTTACTTCATGAAATTTTGAACATTTCTGCTGGGATTAGGGCAATCCAGGTTTTACTTTCTTAAACCTCCCTTCTACTATTTACTTGACCCTTCTTTAGATCAAGATCTTCAAAACTTCTTTATTTATTTATGTTTGTTGTTTTTTGTTTTTTTGTTTTTTAGAGACAGAGTCTCACTCTTGCCTCTGGGTAGAGTGCCATGGCATGAAAGCTCACAGCAACCTCAAATTTTTTGACCTAGCCTTCCAAGTAGCTTGAATTACAGGCACCTGCCACAATGCCAAGTTAGTTTTTCTATTTTCAGTAGAGACAGGGTCTCACTCTTGCTTAGGCTAGTCTTGAACTCCCCAGCTCAAGGGATCCACCAGCCCTAGCCTTCTCAGAGTTCTAGGATTACAGATGTGAGCCACCATGCCCAGCAAGATCTTCAAAACTATTAACAGTAAGCTATCCTGGTGATATTGAGCTTCCTTACCTGATGAGATATGAAGTTCACATCACCTGTGGATATTCATGTGTATACAGAAGCTACAGGTGACAGGTAGGTCGGACATTTTTAAGGGATAAATTTATATTTTCACCTTCTGCCTATACTCCTTCTTAAAACTGAAAAATTTTATGGCCAGCTTAACCATGTCACACAGAGAATTAGAACTACTTTGAAAGTGTGAGTTATCACCTTTAGAAGAGTTCAAAGTTGTCTTTTCAAACTATGCTATCTCTTATTCAAAGTAAAAGGTAAAGCTGCCAATTGTGTTGTTTTGAGTATCTACTATGTGTGAGACTCTACTTGGATAGTGACCTTCAGACCTTGGTGCTATAATATACTGGCGAAACATATACCCAAATGACACATCTTACTATAATCTATTAAAATGATAAAATGTCTTTTTTAAAAAAAGTAATAAATATCACATGACAATCAAAGCCAAAAAAAAAAAAAGAAAAAGAAAGGTGAGAACAGGTGGCCAAATGTTTTGTAGGGAGTTTTGCATTAGGTGTGAGGCTGGAGAAGGAAACTTCTGTGACAGCACCACAACCTGAAATAGGTTGATTTCCTCCTAAAATTGTCCAGGGCATTCACTACTCCCCCTGCTCTTATTGACTGATTTTAATCACTAACAGGCCTTAAAGTTGGGGATTCCATTTATTTTATTTCTTTATTTATTTTCAGACAGAGTCTCAAGCTGTCGCCCTGTGTAGAGTGCTATGGTGTCCCTGCTCACAGCAACCTCAGACTCTTGGGCTTATGAGATTCTCTTGTCTCAGACTCCAAAGTAGCTGGGATTACAGGCACCCGCCACAACATCTGGCTATTTTTTGCTTGTAGTTGTCATTGTTGTTTGGTGGGCCTGGGCTGGACTTGAACCCGCTAGCTCCTGTCTATGTGGCTGGTGCCCTAGCCACTTGATCTATAGGCACCAAGCCTGCGGATTCCATTTAGATGTCTCATATCACGCCCACCCCTCGCCCCCCCATATTAAGCCCACACTCTTAAAACTAGGAATTCTTAAGTTCTTAAAAACTATAAAGAGTCTCCCCTCCTCTTGGTGCTTAAACAATTTTAGCCAACATTTGTAAGCCTCCTTTTCTGTATACGTTGACATTTTAATTACTTTCCTCTGTGTCTTGTCACCAGATTAGGCTCAGAAAAAAAGCCTGAAAAAGTTCAGAAAAAGTTTGTTCTCATTTTCCTCTTGTCTTCCTGTGGTGTGAAGAATAATGGCCACTCAACGATGCTCACATTCTAACCTCTGGACCCCGTGAATGTGTTATGATACAAGGCAAAGGGGGCATTAAGAGTGCTACTAAAATGACCTATGATGGGAAATTATCCTGGACTCTAGGTGGCCTCAATGTAATCACAGTGGTTCTTAAAAGTGAAAGAAGAGGACAAAAGAGGTCATCAGAGTGATACAATGTGGGAGGGATTCAGCCTGGCCTTGCTGGCTTTGACCATGGCAGAATGAGCTGTGAGCCACAGAATGCAGACAGCCTCCATTCTGGAAAAGGCAGGGCACCACATTTTCCCTTGGAGTTTCCAGAAGAAATACAGCCTGGCCAGCACCTTGATTTTAGCCTGGTGAGAATCATGTTGGACTCCAGCCTACACATTATAAGATAACAAATTTGTGTTATTTAAGCCACTAAATTTGACATCATTTGTTACAGCCACAGTAGGAAATTAATACACTCCCCATCTGTTTCATGTGTGTTCTGGAATGTTCTTTAGGTTCTTGAGGATTTCAATAGCTAGACTACATTGAGGCAGAATAGTTTGATGGTCAAGGAGATTTGACTCTGCTACTACCTCTCCTTAGGGCCTTGGTTAAATCAGTTTCTCTGGTTCCCAGAGTCCATATCTGCAAAGCAAGGTAGTTCTATCAAACCATCTCTATAATTTCTCTCCCTCTATGTTCAGAGATTCACTATCCCATTCTTTTACTTATTGGGGTCAAATGTTCTGTAAGCTCCAGTAAACTCCTGACCTGCCCCATCTCTACCCACAGTGGCCCAGGGGTCCCAGCCCTCTCAGAGCTTGTCCATGGCGAGTGAGGGTCCAAGAGCTCAGAGAAGCACACAGGGCCAGCTTGCTCTCTCCCCTCAGGCCAAAAACATCTAGTGCCAAGTAAGGACAGCTGTGGGGACAGAAGTTCCAGAGAATTCTAAAACTCAAGTGGAAGTGGCCACGGAAATTGTCCTGAGAAAAGGAGACTGTGTTAACTTCAAAGGAAGAGATGGACTCTGGATAAAGATATTCTGTGCAGAAACCAGGCCAGGAGGAAAATCCCAGAGTGGGTTGGGCCTGCTGAGTGGATTAGGCCAGCAGAAGAGAAGGTTTGGTGGTCAGAAGAGAAGAGAAGGCATGCGGTCAGAAAGATACGCTAAAACCAGGTGGCAGGCCCTTGAATGGCTCCAGGACAGGATATCAAGGCCCAGAGACCTTCCTGAGGCCCTGCTGCTTTTGTGCCATGTGGTCTGCTCACTAGTATCGTGGTGGGCGTGGGACAGGTGCTCACTGCGAGAGGTGCTCAGTATTTGTTGGATGAGTGAATAAACTGCCGCCAACATTTTTTGAGCAGGACAGTGCCCAACCCAAGAAGCATTTAATTAAGGAAGCAGGACCTCCCTGTGCAGAATGCATTGGAGAAGGCAGAGATGGAAAGTGTGGATGTCAATCAAGAGGCTGCCCAACGGATTCAGCATGGGGTCAAGGTGGGGTGTGGGGCAGCATGGACTTCAGGGAAAGGACTCCTCTGCCATGCAGATTTTCCCTAAACCATTCCAGGTGGAAATCTCGTTGCCATGAAGGCAAATTTCCAAAGAAGGAGAAGGAAAGAGACCCACCGCCTCCTGCATAAGAACAAAGGAATAACCCAGACAGGCCAGTGCACACACAGCAAACTTCTCAGGTAGTAATTTAAGCATCTCTAACCCACATCATATTTTCATAGGGGGAATGACCACTAATTTCTGAGCAATTATTCCCCCTGTAAGCAAAGCTGGTTTACAGCTCACTCTTGCCTTCCCTAGATTCAACAGCTCTAATTCCTTTAACTGCTTTCAGAGGCTCATTCCCCAAGTCTTCTAATTATTTCTAGTTTTCTCCTCTGATCCCTGTCCAAGTTCCCTCTCCCCTGAAGTCATTTACCTGAATCAGAAGACCAGTTTTGCCTCAGTCACGCTCATCTGACAGGTCTGTTTTTCCTCTAAGTAGTTGGTGGGAGCATAGCTCTGCTCCAGGAGGGAGATGTGGCCCTATGGGAGCATCACAGTTGTGCTCTAAGTCCAGCTGGCCAAGGACTCAGACTGTCCCTTGCCTGGAGGTTCCCCGATAGAAACAAGCAAGAGCTCATCTCCAGCCTATGTCTGACCTCACCCAGAGGAACTCACCATCCTCTTCCTCTCCATCACCCTCCCTGAGTCTCCCTATCTTTACCTCCATCAAAACCCAAGCCAGCAGGGACAGAAGAGTAATTAATGGCCTCGAGGGATATCAAAGTGCTATTGAGCAAAACCACAACTCAACAGCCCTGCAGGTGCTTCCTGTAGAAGGGAGAGAAAGAAGTGTCTTTAGAAAGCCCTAAATAACTCTGGGCAGGGATGTCAACTTGACAAATGACTGGCAAGAAATAGCCCCGTTGTTCTCTGCTGTGTGTTTCACAGGAGGCTGCCCTGGGGATGGGGGATGAGGCCCGGGGCAGTGAGTCCCACAGCTGTTCGCTTGGGGCCACTTTTCAGCTCAGCTCCAGCGGAAGAAGGCACTTGCGCTTGTTCTCTTGGCTTCTGTCTCCTGATGGTTTCACTCAGTCATAGATTGGTGCTGATTTGATCTAAGCTGCATTCAGGGCAGGATGGGAACCTGGGAACGTGCTCTCCCTACCCACCCAAGGCCTGCCTCCCTTTGACGTTGGCTCCCATCCCTTCTTGGCATCATCGCAGCAAAGACTAGGCATTCCCCAAGGCAGAGATCCCTTTCCTCTCCCTATTCCCAGCTCTTCAAAGAACTGGCTTATTTAAATGCTTGTCACATGTTGAATGCGAAATGTCCTATGACCAGAGGTCATGACAGCTAGTTATTAGTCTTGGTCTCAGGGACCCTGGCCAGGTGCTCAGGGTCTCAAGGCCCCTGTGTCCTGCTCCATCAAATAAGAAGGCAAGGAACTCAGGTTCCTCATCCTCAGACCATGAGAGACCTGCAGAGGCTGGGTGGGGCTGCAGCCAGCTCAACTCAAAGTGGGGAACACAAATAAGGAGAACACAGGTAAGGAGGACCTGCAGAGCGCGCAGCAGGAGCAAACTAGAGCATGCAGAAAACAGGCAAAGGTGTGTAATGTTTTCAGTTGTAAGTAGGCCTGGTGCGCCTCTCCAGGAAAACTAGACTGGTGAATTGTGAACAGCCAGCTGGCTGGCAAACAGCCCTGGGCCCACATCAAACGCAAACGCACGATTAGCCTCCCTGAGTTGACTGGCTGCTCTTCACCAAGGTGTCTCATCCATGGACATCAAGTCTTTGGTTTACAGTGTCTTTTCTGTGAAGTAGCACAGCAAATCCATTGTCAGGGGAAGGCTGCCCACCAGCAGGGACAATTTTGTGCCATTTATAACAGTCCTTGGAGTGTGCTAGGGAGATCTGCCCCTGTGTCCCAGCACATAGCCCTTTTCTCCAAGCAGTCGTCTTCTGATTAATTTTCCCATGCTGGGTTTTAATGCCCTCGGTTTTCATCAATTGCACCTTTGTTAGTAGTCACAGAAGGAAAGACAAGTTTGTTTAAAATCAAGATCTCATGGATGCCTGAATGTGTGCCTTTCTCTGTGCTGAAAGTGGCTGTAGCCTTGAGATTGAAGAGTTGAATGAAATTGAATTTTTATGGAAAGGCATTTTAGCAACTGAAATTAATGGTCACAAAAGTTTTTGAAAGTTGTAACGCTCCCTTTTTCTTCTCTGGGAATGTTTTAGGCTCTTGTATTTAGATTACTGATGCCCTTGACTACTATTCTTAGTGCAAGAGAAGTCTGTTCTATTAGGAGGGCAACTCACCCTTCACTTTTCCCTTCCTGTGTGTGAAGTGTCCAGTTACGCTCACACCTTGGCTTGGTGTGGGTGAGTATATCAGGAGGGGCTTTGTTTCAGCTGTAGGTCTTTGCCAAAGTCTGGTATTTACTGGGGGAAGAATAGATCTTCCCTCTGCAGAGTTGAGGCAGATAAATGGAAAAAGGGATGCTCTTACACAGAGATAATAACATCTCCATATACCTGTGCGAGCATGCTCAGACACATACAAACTTACACACACACAGACACACCCCACTGGGCCGCACTTGACACTTGTTTGTTCTGAAACCCTGATTTTGAAGCCACAGTAGACCTGGATTTGATACATGTCTCTACCACTGGTGAGCTTGTGAGCCTGGGTAAGTTAATTAACCTTTCTGAGCCTTGGTTTTCTTGTTTATAAAATGAGGAAAATAAAAGGATCAAATTATAGTATCATTGATGGATTAAAGAAAATAACATATGTAAAGCATTTATCAGAATATCTGGAAAATTCTATGTGCACAATAAATAATCCACAATCATAATAACAACAGGAAAATTCTCTTCTTTCCTGACAAAGAGACGTCAGCACCTTGGCACTCTATAGAAAATCTGAGTTGATTCCATTTGGGGTTTTCCATAGGGTTCACTATGAGGTAGAAGCACCATGTTAAGTAACAAGCTATCAATATCTAGAATTATAAATAAGAATTTCTGGAAGAGGCTATCTGCAGTGGTCTGAATTTGAGGGGAACTGAGAGCTTCTCTTCTCACTTTAAAGACAAGGACATGGACATTGCCCAGTCCCTGAACAATGACCAAGTTTCCAGCCACTGATTGTTCTTAATGACAAGAAAATAGTTATCAGGAGTCTTAGTCCCCAGATGTTTTCACTGACCCATTCTACACATAACAGGCATTTAAATAAGACAGGTAGTTGAGGAGATGGGAATAAGGAAAGGAGTCCAGGGTCTTTGTTGCTTTGATGGCAAGAAGTGCTGAGAACTAATGTCAAAGGAAGAGACACCTTTGAAAGGGTCTCCCCAGGGTTCCCATGCTCCTCTGAATGCCACTCAGACCAACTCAGCACAAACCTGGGAGGAGCAAAGAGACCTGGGTGTGCTCAGACAGACTGACCCAAGGCATCCTCATTGGGAGCTCAGCTTCAGGCTTTCTTCCCTGCAGAACCCACCCCCCCACCACCATCACAACTGAAACTCAAATTGTTTCTAATCCATTTGGCAAAAACATCCTAATTGGCAAAGAACCAAAGGTTTTATAATTTTAAAAAAGAGCCCACAGTTCTCAAACACTCCCTCGAGGGGACAGTGTGAGGTATGGCAAGAGAGGGACCTCAACACCTATAATTATGGAATGCATGGTGTAAAATTAATTCCCTAACACAAGCACCCACTGCAAAAAGCCAGCCTTTGACACCACCACGTTAGAGGTGTGAATTTCCCAGCCAGGCGCTTCAGAGAGGTATTCTCAGAATCACCTTCAGCTCAGTTAAAAACAAAGTATTGTATATATCTGTGATTCTCAACCTTCCTAATTGCCACGTTGTTACAAATGGAAAAAAAAGGGGTCGAGACCCACAGGTTGAGAACCGCTGGTATATATGGTCTGACTATAATCAAAAACAAGCAAACTTAAGAAAAAACATCTAGCAAAATGTGCAAATGCCTTGTGTCTTATCTAAGATACTGAGAGCAACTTTCAGAAATGAATTTGCCAAGTCCTATGAAATTGGGAATAAGAGCACGTAGCCTCATATTTATTTTACCAAAGAGAAAAGAAAAAGTAACTGAGAACCAGAAACGGAATCCAGCCCCTGGCTCCTGCATCCACTGCTTGGATCCAGCTGAAGTTTCCTATGAAAAGCCAGTACATTGAGAACACAGTTATTCCCCTATGTTACAGACAAATATTGATCTGGCTTGGGACACTGCATTAGTAATAATAAATACGTGCAAAGCAGCAGAACTATTCTGGATTCTGGTGTCTGAAAAACTCAAATTCAAATTCCAGCGGTGTCATCTTAAACAAGTTTCTTATGTAATCAGAACACCATTTCTTCCTTGGTAAAATGAAGACAGGGAGGGGTGGCGCCTGTGGCTCAAGGGAGTAGGGCGCCGGCCCCATATGCCAGAGGTGGCAGGTTCAAACCCAGCCCAGAGCAAAAACTACAAAAAAAAAAAAAAAAAAAAGAAAGAAAGAAAGAAAAAGAAGACAGGGATAGCAACCCAGCAATGTTATGAAAAATTACAGATAATACCTGGAAGCTTCCAGTAGCTTGAGTAGCTCATAAATGTTACACGATAAAGGCTGATGCCAATGATCTTTCCTATTCAAAAATCACATTCTCCAGTTGAGCAAACACTTTGCCTTCCTCTTCCCCCACCCCCCGTTATGTTAGTACTTATGAAAACTTGAGGTGCCAAAATTTAGTAGCCTTTCAGGTCAACTTTGTCATGGGATCCCTTTGTAGAAATGAAATTTGCTGTATTCATTTGAACACAACTCTGAAAGGTCCCAACTGAACATTTCCATCTGACACAGGGTTTTTCTTTCCAGTCAACTCTGGACACACACACACACACACATTTATCCCAACAATTCATTTCTCATTTTGGTTTGGGACAGAGCCAGTTGGTAAAAGGTTTCAGCATGTGTTTATTGCCTCTTTGTTCTCGAGCATTTTCTGGGGCCTCCTGGCAGCACTTTGGTCTACAGCAGCTAAGCCCTCCAGGGTTGCAAAGCCCAGACAAATCCCAGGCTCTGACCACTGCCTGGGGCTGGTGTAGAATAGCTGGAAGCCTCCCTTCGCCCTCCCCAGACTCCTGCCCAGAACTCTGAGCAAACACAGGGCAGGAGCCCAGCATTTGGCCCCTGGAGCTTCCCCTTACTGGAGTTGTTTTGGAGTCGGCTGTGCTGCCTCTTCCAGGGCCCCACACAGGACTTTTTCCCTTGATACTTGCTGGTCTCCAACAAGCAATTGCCGGGGGCCAGAGTGTGTGTCTGTTTGTGTGTAAAACCCACACCTGATCTTCAACAGTGACACCGCTGCCTGCAAACACTGCAGATCTCCCCATCCCACCAGGCCTATGGGGAGATCTCCAAATAGATTGCTGGGACATTCAGCTCAAGCCTCCAAGCTGAACCCCGTTTAGGAGTCTTACTCTAAGTCTGGAGGTGAAAAACAATGTCTAGCCCAGGCTAAGCTCCCGCTGCCCAGCCCTCTCCACCTCCTGCCAAAGTAATACCACTCCAAGGCAGAATGTGGTGGGGTATTAAAAGGCAATACAACTCAGTGACCAAGAGCTCACTGTAGCCTGCAACTGCCTGAGATCCAAATCCGTTTTTGCCATTTGGGGAATAAGAGACCAAAGAAGGGCCGGATCAAAACACATGAGACCAAATATAACAAACATGTTGGAGAGTGTATTTTATGCTTAGAGTACAATTGGGGGGAAATCTATAGAGATGTCAGCAGCATTGGGGAGGAAGGCAGATCTTTTTATGGCAGGCTGGAAAGCACCTGGCTTTACAGACAGGTCTTTCTTATCAGGGCACCAAGGACATGCAGCTCGCTATGGAGACCCTGGGCTGGCTCTTCTCAGAGTGTGAGAAGCTTGCAGTGTAAGTATATTTCTCACAGGTTTGTAACCGGACAGGTGCATGGAGGTGACGAGCCTGTGCCATGTCTGTGTCTCCCTTATCTGAGTTCTGTTCACCTGTAACAGAGTCTCAGAGAATTTTTTTTTTTTTTTTTCAGATCTAAGATGGAATTAGCTTGGCCAACCTAATAGGGAAGCTCTGTGTCCCTACACAATCTCACTTTGCCTCTGTTCCTCTTGCATAAAGCAAGGACATTAGCTCCTATTTCATACAGCTGCTGTGAAGATTGAATGAGGTGATGGGGGAAGGGCCCGGGACACATGGCAGTCAATAAAGAGTTGAATGTCAGGTTCTGATAGCCTGAGCTCTCCTGAGGCACCCGGGAAGCTCCCAGCGGTAGTAGGTAGCTTGGTGTGGGTTTATTTGAGCCAGCTCCCCACAGCTCCTTCAAGAGGTCAAAAAGAATGAGAGTGAAGTGACACGAGTGTCTGTGGGAGTTGTTATGCCACTGATAGTTTTTCAGCTTTGAGAATGACAGGATGGAGTGATCAAATAATTCATCACACAAACACATTTTAAATGTCAGGCACTGTTGACTCCCAGTCTATGGAGACAAAAAAGGACAGGTCACTGTCCTCAAGTTGTATGCACAGACTAGGAAGAGGGGGAGACACCTGATCAGACATTGACAATGGGCAGGGTGTTTATCTACATGAGGCTATGACAGAGGCATGATAAAGTAGCTGAGGCATCACCACAGCTTTCCTGGAAATGGGTGGCCATTGAGAAGGCTGTTTGAGAATGAGTAGGGGCTTACCCAGAGGAGAAAGTAAGGAAGGGAATTCCAGAAAGAGTGCACGTGTAAAGGCAAAATGTACAAAAACAGCAAAGGAAATGTCATGTTTGGAGAATGGTAAATAGTTCAGTGTGCTCAGAAGACAATGGGAAGAATTTTTTTTTTTTTTTGACATTTATGGCTGGGGCTGGGTTTGAACCTGCCACCTCCAGTATATGGGGCTGGCACCCTACTCCTTTGAGCCACAGGCACCGCCCAATGGAGAGAAATTTTTCTGGAAAGATGGGACTGTGGGGACATCCATTCTGCTGCTGTGGCAGTTTGGCCCTAGGCCAATACCCTGAAACACCAACATCAGCCTGGCTGTGTCCCCATCCTCAATGTCGCATCAACCCAGGCCTGTGGGTCGTGGCATTAGGAAGGTTGAGAACCACTGTTTTAGAGGACGAACATCATGCAAAAGTCAGTTTCTCATCATCCACTGGTGGAAATTATTTGGGAACATTACTTGAATAAGGTGGCTGTTTAGCATACCCTTCAAGAAAATCATGCGAAGAAACTTTATACAAGTCAGTTTCACTTTCCACACAGGGCAATGAACATCTTGAATGGATTTTTTTGATCTCCACATGGCCCAACTTGATTTGTCTTTGTCACCCTCTGCTCCCATCTGCAGCACGATGACTTACCCAACCTGAATGATCACTTCCACTTCTGATTCCTCTGAGAAGGCATCTCACATTACAACCCAAAGGTAGGAAATGTTAACACAGATGAAAATACTTAAGTTCCTCCCACACATCCTCCCTCAACCTTCTCCTCACCAAAAAAACACAGCTGAAATCCACCAGGGTTGCCATCAGAGACAAGCCAATACATCTATCAGGTCGTCTGACCTATCAGCTAGAGTGCTCTGCGACAAGTGGCTTCTTCCCCGTGCTTGTCACAGGGGTCCTCAAACTTTTTAAACAGGGGGCCCGTACACTGTCCCTCAGATTGTTGGAGGGCCAGACTATAGTTTAAAAAAAAAAAAACTATGAACAATTCCTATGCACACTACATATATCTTATTTTGAAGTAAAAAAACAAAACGGGAACAAATACAATCACACCGCCTCAATGTGGCCCGTGGGCCACAGTTTGAGGACCCCTGTACCATATTTCCTATATTCCATCAGCAGTGAAATTACCACAATGCTCAATCTGATTACGGATTCTTCCAAAATCACAGCCAGACTTTCTCCGGTCAGAATCAGGTGGTCTTTCTTATACAAACTGCCTGAAAATTGTCCATCATGGAGTCTTCAGGACATTAAAGAAACTGAACACTGACAATTCCATTCTTCACATAAAGAAACTGAGCCACAGTAAGTATATGGGCACATTCTAGACCCAAATAAATTCCTCATCAAAAAAGAAAAGAAAAAAAAAATGGTGTATTTATGGCCCAAGCTCCTACAAGCTTCATTCTCCAAGGCAGCCTCAGGAATGCAGCAGAAGTATTCTGAAAAGAATCTTGGTAAGTGGGTACATGGTAAGAAAAGATTTAAGATAGTTGCAGGCAAATGTTCAAATATGTATAACAAAATCCCACTGACCCCAAGGAGATGACTAGAGTTCCCCAATAAAACATGTCCCCTTTAACAATAAGAAAAAAAAAAAAGTGAAAGATTTAAGAAAAATGCCTTTTAAACCCTTGTTAGCCAAAAGACATTGTTCTACCTCCAATTCCCAGGACTTTCTCAAAAGGTCTTAAATGTTTGAGTGGTTGTTTCTCCGATTCAAGATCGTCTTCCCTGCTCTTAGTTAACTAATTTATTAAACACCCACCCAGCTCTGAGAACCCCAAATTACACAATGGCACAGACAGCTCTTTGTAAACAGACTCCATCTGCCCAGAAGGGGAAAACGCAATTGAAAGAAATAATTGTAACTAAACTATTGTACAAACAATAGTATATCCAGTTTATTTACTTCCATTGAATTTTCCTTGGCTTTGATGTCAGCAGGGCCTGGCCCTAGACCCACTTCTTAGCAAAATGTACATACGTAGAATTTGGAGAGGTTGATGGAAAGAACAAAAAAGACCCTGAGATCCATGTCTGGGTCAACTGGGGAAAAACAGGGACTATGCTTACAGGCAGCAACGAGTTCCTCACATGGAACTAAGGCAGCCCAAAGAAGCCGCCTGCCAGAGGCAACTTTGGGACTACAAACCTCCTCCTTGTGTAAAGACAACCAGGAGACAACTTTGGGAGTAACGAGCACTGGAGAATTGAGTCAATTTTAACTGGGTTCCTAAGGCAAAGCCCCCAGATGACATTTGCGTAATAATGGGTAACTTTGCATTTTAGGGAAGTTATGGAATCTCATCCAAGTGCTTTTAATAACCATGATCTCATTTTCTCTTCCCCAAAGTCCTCACTTACTCCCAGAGAAAGAGTATTACTGTCATTCTGTGGGTGATCCTGAGACATGGAGGCAAAATAGTCAGGTGGAAGATGCTTCCCTTCAGCCCTCTCACTACCATACTGCCTCCCTGGACTTCCTGTTTCAATATGTGGGGCTGAGCTGTGGACTGCAATCTATCCTCCTACTCTCTGGAATTCAGAGTGGGATCTGAGGCCAGAGTTTAATGTTTCACTCCCCCTTGCAGCTAAGCAAGGGCAGCACCCCCATTCTGGCCCATGGAACAGGAGCAGAAGACTCCTGCGTGCAGATTCTAGAAGAAATTTTCCTATCCTGAGAAAAAAATGACAGTGTTAGCCAAGCCTGCCGTGCCATCCTTCTTCTTTCTGCCTTGACTGTGCCACTTAGTACACAGCTATCTCAGAGCCAAGACAGAAAACAAGCATGGGCATCACCTACAAAGCCCAAGCTCCTTCCTGACCCCCAGGTTCTGTTGCCTCCTAATAATCACTTCTTTGGCCCACAAATTACAGCCAGCAGAAAGAAACCAAAAGACTAGGCAGTGAGGAATCAAGAAAAGTGCACCGGGCCAGGCACCTAATTGCTTTCCAGCCTTGGGTCAGCCAGTTAGCCTCTGTGAGTCTCACTTTCTTCATTTGCGGTGGTGACCAGCCTGAGAAACCTCTGGACAGTGTCCCATGTTCAAATTCTGCAGTTTCAACTTTAGAATATGAATATACACTAGTCCTCCAGAAAAGCCAGCATATTCCCAAAGCACTGCTGAATCCAATGGCAACGTGGACCCTGCAGAGGCAGCAAGCTGGTGACCCACACCGTCAGTGTCTCTATCCTTGCTCCTGCTGGACAACCCCTCCTGAGGCTTCATGAATGATGACTTCTGTCTTTAGGAGGCTTAGGAGAGCTCCTAATCATTGGGGGAAAGGCACTTTGGCTTGGTGGGATTTGCATTCCAGACACCTACCCCCACCTGCTCCAAGCCCAGGTTTCTCCGGTGAAATTGAGGTAAACATAAGTCCTTCCTTATCCTAGTTCTGTCCAACGTTTCTGTGCAATCATGTGAGACAAATCACGTTAAAAATGGCAAACCCATCATCATCTAGAGCTCAGCAATGCTCAGATAGGCCTAAGTAAGCAACTGATTCAACGCCTGGCATGTAAAGCACCCACATGCCATTCACATATGCAAAGTGCAGCCTCCCTTTCAAGCCAGGTCTGTGCCAGTCACTAGCTAACCACACATTTTGGCTCATTTTTGTGGGTGCTTATTCTTTACTCAATGGAAGTGGTGAATCTTCTCATACTACCCAGTGTTATATTATTGACAAAAACCAAAGGCAACAAAACAACAAAGAGGTGTGGTGTACACAGTTGATGTGCTCAGAGCCCAGTTATTAAACCCTGCCTGCCCCTTCCCTGTCCCACTATCCTCCACCAACCTCATGGGTTCTGGTGGAACAGCATTACAGAATAAAAATATAAGATAAAAATCTGATGAAGCATGGTTCATGATTCATCTGTTTATTTTCATGGAATGTATATTATAATATGCAATACTGGTGTTTGAATCTTTTAGTGGCTCCTTTAGAAAGACATAAGCACCATCCAAAAGTCCAAGTGAAATTCCTTAGACTTAGTACAGACAGCAGTGAAGACCTTCAGTTTCCCATCCTGTTACTTCCTCTCCCTTCTTTTCTGCAATCTCAGACCAAAAGATGCTTCAGCCCCCAAGCTCCAGAGGGCACCAGAAGTCTCGCTGCTGCTGCCTCTGTCCACAGGTTGGAATAATTTGGTGCAACCTGTGTGGACTTTTCCAAAGCCAAGGGAAGAGTGGCCATTTTCCTCCATGAATACACCATTTTGTCATATTTCCACTGGAAAAGCTGTGCTCCAGGGGGACTATCCAAATGATGTCCCACTGCTGGCGTCTAACATTGACCTTTCTAATATCACAGTGGTCCCCACCTGGAAAATAATCTACCCCTGGGGGTCTTTGCTGGAAGCTGGAGGCTTCCGATTTCTGATTTGCAGAAGGCTGTCCCCTTTGCCTATGGCACCGTGAGAGTGGGGAGAGCACATGTAGGTGCTGAGGACCACTGTCCCTCACTCCCCTACTGAGCCACCTTCTCAGGACACAGCCTTTGCCCCTCTGAGAGATCCCTGCCCTCCGTGGCCACATAGCTTATGGTTTTCCAGGCCTCCTAGTGTCTGATGCGACTGCCTAACAGGACGCTTTTGTCCCAGCTAGGCATTTTCCCATTTCCAGGAGGTGTCACACAGTGGTTGAGTGCACAGACTTTGGACCACCAGCCTGGACTCCATCTTAATTTTTCTCTCACTATCTCTGGAATTTTGGACAAATTTACTTTTCTCTCTCTCATTCCTCCACCTGTTAAAGATCTCACTGTGTTGTCATGAAGATCAAATGAGCTGATTTATATGAAACATTTAAAAGTGTGCTAGGCAGATAATAAACACTCAATAAATGTCAACTGTTATTTTTAAAATTTGAGGAAGAGAAAACTACCATCCACTGAGCATCCCTCTGAGCCAGACACAGTGCCAGACACTTTATGCTCATTATCATATTGAATCCTCACAGTGAGTCAATGAGATACAAATTATTATGTGCATTTTTACTGAGGGAGCAGCTGAGTGGTTCATTTAGAATATGATTTAACCCACGTGGGTCTGATCTAAAACCTTATATAGAGGAAGGAATATTGTGTGTGATTGATTGAAGAATTCTGCTGGTGGCAGAGAAGGGCACTTGTGAGAGTAGCCCCTGAATAGCTTTCCACATACTAAGGGCAAACGTGACAGATGCTGTTGGTTAGTCAACCCCCTGCCATTCCTGGTCCCCTTCCCCTTTCTTACAGAATCTCTGTTTTAATAAGGTGACCATGCATCCATCCCCAGGAAAGAAACCATGGCTCTGTCATTCTCCTTTGCTAGATACCCACTGCCATGGGCTGAATTCATCACTAAGGTGATGGTATTCGGAAGCAAAGCCTTTGGGAGATGTTAAGGCTGTGAGGGCTGAGCCATCAGGAATGGGATCAGTGCCCTTGCAAAAGAGGCCCCAGAGAGTTGCCTTGCCCTGTGCACCACCATAGTGGGGACATGGTGAGAAGTTGCCACCTATGAAACATGCCCCCACCACACACACATCTGCCAGCACCTTGATCTTGGACTTCCCAGGCTCACTTCTCAGCTATAAATTTCTATTGTTTATCAATTACCCAGTCTAGAGTATTTTGTTAATAGCACCCCAAACCAACTTAGACAGAAATACAGAGAGTACCAACATAATGTGTACACACTTTAAGAAAGGAAAAAACAATGTTAAAACTGTAACACTCAATATATACCAATAACAAGTCACAATATATACCAATAACAAGTCACAGTGACCACCTCTTATAATTGCAGGAGTCAAATATGACATGAGTATCATAAATTTCTTAAAATCTGTATACATTATTTTGGCACCCTCTCATATGAGAAAAAAATTCTTGGGGGCTCCAGAAAAAAAAACATTTGTTTCTTAAAAAATACAAATCCAGAGCCCAGGGAAGAGATCTTTTCTTTGCCCCTTACTTTAAGCTTAAGATGCTCGTGTGAGAACTGACACTGGGCAAGCACCATTAAGACCAAGAAGGTGAGGACAGAATACCTGAGGATGTTTGAATAGCTCAGCAGCACTGAGGATGGAACAGAGGCTGGAGAAGCCTGGAGGGATAACCCAGTCATGGGACAGACTCAGGGATCACTTTGCTGCAGACTTCTTCTTAAGGAAACAGCAAATGCAATGGTAAGCCCACTTGCTCATAATCCTCAGTCAAGTATCCTGTTGTGAAATGAAACCACAGGTGGCCTTGAAGAAAAGAAGCTAATGCCCAGCCTGCCTAGGTCTCCTCGTCAGAATTGAGAGCTCCATCCGCATCCCAGGGCAGGTAGCCAGTTCCGCAGTCTTTCTGCCTGCTGTCTGTAAGTCCCAAGTCTGGCCCTTTACACAGCTTTCTTCCTCCCCTTTCCTAACCACTCCCTCACCCCCATATTACCAGTGATAAGCTCTTTGAAGGCAGGGAGCTCATCTGAGCCATTTTTGTGTCCACAATTTCCTCACCCCGCCTGGAATAGATGATTCATTGTACCATTTCTGAACCTGTATGTATCCTGAATTGTCATGCCCACTACAGATAGAGAGGACAATATGAACCCCTACACACACACACACACACACACACACACATATTCACATGTACGGCCAGACATGTTTGTTGACCTGAAACAAGAATCAGCCAGCTCTGGGTGCTGTACCCCCATTCAAGATCTAAGTATGCCAGAAAGAAGGAGAAATGAAAGTAAGTAGAGAGAGATTGAATGAAAGAACTTGAAAATCAAAGATAAAGGGAGAGGGAGAGAAAATAGAACAATGAGGCAGGGCTGCAGGGCTTGACATCGGTCAGATTTACTGCACTAATATGCCAAGCTGCCAGCCGTAATTAGTTTCTGCACAAGCCCTATCTCCAGCTCAAATTCAATTAAATCATACGATGTTTATTTTCGAGCTTTCTTATTCTATGATGGTAGGGTTGGCAGGCCCCCAAACTCAGCTAACCCACCTGTCCTTGGCCTGGCACCATTCGAGTGTCAGTCACATTATTTGGGGGTGATCAGGCAGTAAGGGGATGAATGAATGAGTGTTTATGCTCAGAGATACAAGAAGATGGCACATGAGGCAGCTTTGGCCTGGAATGAAGTCGTTTTCTTCATGGATTAAAAGGAAAACACACATCAGGAACGGGTACCAGAGCCACAGCTAACCCAGCGTCAGATCATAACACTGATTATTTAAAGATCTCTTTGTGTCAGGGAGGCAAAACCAGAGTGATTGTTATTAAAAATAATTTGTAAGAACAGGCTATGGGCTTGTTTGGGAAGGTCCTAACAAACGTAGGATGTAAGAAAGAGAAGCATCTTGTTCAGGAAATTCTGTGTGAGTTCCCCAGGTCACCAAGCAGAGGTGCTTTTGGCTGAGTGCACTTCATATACAGACCCTTCCTTGCCTTTGAAATGAATGAACGAACAGCCCTTCAAAATGCCCTTGGGGTAAAACACAGGCATATGGGAGGCTGCAGGGAGGAAAGCAGAGCCTGGGACAGAATGAAAAAGATTTCTGCACCACAGCACACTCAGCTGCAAGGGCAATTTCTTCCTCCTGAAACTGAAATCAATATGAAATTAAATCTGTGCACTTCATCTTCATGAATAACTTTCTAACCTTCTGTCTCAGCCAATCAAAATCCCTTCACCGTTGTCAATTCCACTTGGATGGCTTTTTTTTTTTTTTTTTTTAACTGTGTTTGTCTGCCACCAAAGTGCATGTTCCATAGGAAAGAAACAACATAACACACTGCCTGCTCCTTGCTACTAAAGACTTGGTAAAAACTAAGATCTGCAGGGGAAAAGAGTAAGATAATTTTTAACTCTTTAACTGTCCATCTCCTGTTAACCAGCTCTGTCACCTGGGGCAAGCTTGTTAAATGAATATTGACCTGGGGCAGAATCTGGGCTGACATATGAGCCTGAGTCTCTGGGGATGCTTTTCTCTCCTTTTTTTGTGCTAGTGGTTGACTGTTTGCTATGGGCTTCATCTTCTACCTCCCCCATTTCACCTGTTGGAATCTTTCTGGGAGATAGTGATTCTTCATTGAAGCTGCACTTGAGAACATGACATAAAATAGTAATTTTGAAAGATCTTCAAGGTTTGATACAATAGGGTGAAATTAAATGTGATTTTATTTTTCCAGGATATTCTCTTTTTTTTTTTCTTTTGAAATCTTTGTAGTTCTTTTTGCCCAACAATGATCTTTCCTGTTTCATGACACCCCATAAACCCTAGCTTCATTTTTTTTTTTGGCCAGACTTTCACTCTTTACCCAGAAGCATGAAAGCATCTCAAGTTTAAAAATGTTCACGGTCAGAGGCAAAGAAAAGGCAGAGGGAAGGAAAATGGCACCGATTAACTCAGGCAGAAACATTTCTTAAAGTGAATGAGCAGTATCTGAAGTGAAAAGCTGACATGATGATGGAACCCCACAATAGGGAGGGCATCTTCAATTCATCCAGACGACTTGCCATGCAGCGGGTCTACTTTGTAAGTGTGGAGTTTGGCAAAGTCATGCAACTTGCCCAAAGTAAGCCAGTGAGGGGGCAAGGCTGAACCCTTGTCAATAGATCTCAGAAACACAGCCCCTACTCTCCCTCCATGTCTGTACCATTTCACACACTTCCCTTCCCGCTTCCTGCAGGGACATCCAACCAAAATCACCAGCTGAGGATATGATCCCCAGGAGGGATGGGCATCAATCAACATTCAGCTGCCAACCTCCAGAGCATGAGATCACTTGTCTAGGCCATAGGACACCCATCATGCTGTACCTCCTGGGTGGTATTCGATAAATGTTCACCAAGAAGAGAAAGGGGAGATTATCACTCTCCAGAGGACAGACTAGAAGTTACTGTTTAATATTAATGTGGCATCCTGCTCCATAGCTCCAATGGCACCCAAAGGTCTCAGGTTGCTTAAAAGGTCTTGCCTTGTTCCATGATCCTAAATCGAGAGACCATTGATCTCTATCCAACTAAGAAACAGGAAATTGGGAAAATGCCAAGAATATAGCTGTTAACTTCATTATTTCATACTGAGAGAGGCAGAAGATTTAGGTCTAGGCCTGTTCTCAGATTGGCAAACATCCACTTACAGCACTTCCAAAAATTAAATAGTAGAGACATGGAGGGAGAGTAGGGACTGTGTTTCTGAGATCTATTGACAAGGGTTCAGCCTTGCCCCCTCACTGGCTTACTTTGGGCAACACATGCTGGCTGTTGCCCTGACCAGGGTATGGCAGGAATTTTCCAGCACACCCAACCCAGGCCAGGGCTTCCCCTCACCAGTCTCCTGGGTGTGGTGCTGTCCCTCAGGGCGTGCAGATTCAGAACACTCCATCCCCCACATGCTGCTTTCTTGCTGTGACTTTGCTTGATGTCTCTGTCTGCTCTAGGGTCACTATGAGAAGTCAGTGAGATACTAAATGTGGACATCTTAGAATGGCACTGACTTAAGTCAAGACTCTATAAATGATGGTAACTTTTAATATAATTATTAATACTGCTTCTATGAGCTTTGGAAAAGACAGCCTTCTTTTCCAGTCCTTCCTTAAACCCACCCACCTCTAAAAGGACAGAAGAGACAAGAATCCAAGACCCTAAGGTGGTTCTGGAGGTCAAAGCGGTGCAGAAGAAGGCAAAGATCTCTGGGTTAGATGTCACCAGACCTGAAAGCAAGTCCCCCTCCCTGCTCTGATGAGCCACAAGATCTCCCCAGACCACAGTTTTCACACCTGCTCTGGAAGCGTGTCCACACAAAATCCATATGTTGAACCTCTGACCCCTGATGATATTTGAAGATGGTCCCTTTAGAAGATCATTTGGTTTAGATGATGTCCTTAGGGTGAGACACTCATGATGGGATTAGTGCACTTAGAAGAAAAGACACCAGAAGCTTTCCCTTTCTCCACCTGCCATGTGAGGACACAGAGAGAAGTGGTTGTCAACTAGCCAGGAGGCAGCCCTCACCAGAGACCAACCATGCTGGTACCTGGATCATGGACTTCTAACCTCCAGAACTGTGAGCAATAAATGTCTGTTGTTAAGCCCCTCAGTCCGTGGTATTTTGTTATGGTAACCTGAGCTGACTAATGCAACACCTGGTAAACCTGAAACCACTGTATCGTACAACTTCTTCCATGCATGACAGAGAGGGCCATTCACATACACATCCTGCATGGAAGGCTAATAACCACAGTAGAAACTCCGTAGTTGCCTCCTCCCTATATCACCCACTTCCCTGTGTTGGCTTAATTTTCACAGACTGGACATATACCACATGTACATGTCAGTATGGTAGGTCTACTTCCTTATGTTGACTACCTTTGTATGTTGATCAGTATTCACAGTCCCTTGGTGGTCAACTTCCAGAGACTCTACTGTATTTTAGTAGAATACTAAATACTGTATTCTACTGTATTTATGGTGTATTTTAAACCACCATAATAGATGACTAAAAAACACCTCCCACTTTAACACTGTGTCTATGAGATCTGTGGGTAAAAACTTTTACTTCTTAAGGACTTGGACTACAAAGTGGAAGTTTGTAATCTCCTTCCATAAACCTAAGGGATTTTCCCTTATGTTATCAATTTGACACAAAAATCTTCCCGAAATATTGCTACATACATTAGCATTCTCTGTGTTGAATGTGATCAGTTTCCTCCGATTCTGCATAATGCTTTATTTCACATAGTGTTCAGGGCAAAGCCCTAAAAACAGCTTCACATCTGATACATGCAATAAAATGCAGGCCCCTTTGGAGCTATTTTTCCCCAGTGGCTCCTATATTCCTTGGCTGTAGGCTTATACCTGTTTGCCCCCACCTGATGACTTGGGATGCTAGGCCTGGCACTGTGGATACCTCTGTAGATAGCGCTGCTCAGAGACCCAAGGCAGTAAGAGATCTCACAGCTGATGTCATCCACAGTGAATAAGAACAAACCCATATCTTCTACATTCTAAAATAAAATGTTATAAATGGAGAAAACCACTGCGATCTGTTGTGGGTAGTGTACTGACCAAATGTGGGGAGCCCAGACACTGTGATCGGATCCTGACAGTCGGGGAAGTCAGAGACATCTCTGGTGAAATTCCACATCATGGGCACATATTAAGCAATGAGCAAGTGTATTCTGAGTAGACAGAGAGATAAAGGAATGAATGGAGAAGACCGGGCTCAGGAAGCCTTGTGACAACCCACCATGGCAAGTGCCCACACAGTGACACAGAGTCCCCACCTGCGAGTGCTCACCTGCTGAAGGAGATACGTCTTTGTATCCTATTCTGCCCAATTAACAAAGCTGCGTTGGATGCTTTTGTCTAACCCATTGTCCCCATGACAACAAACTGATTCACAAAAAGCCAGAACTAGGGGAAAGCAGCCCTGCTGGAAAACATCCCTGAAATGTGATCCTGTTGGACATGACATGAGAACACTCCAGGCCAGGGAACAACAGCAAGAGGTGAGGGACAGCTGTTTCTCTGCCAGGCTTTTCCAGAGAAACCCTGCGACCGTATTTCTTCATATACCACATGGAGTTGATGGCAGTTCACAACTGGCCTTGTGAGGTGGCTCATACATACTGTCCCAGTTGACACTTCCTCCTGTTAGCAACATCAGAAAGCCTGCACTGCTATGTCTCAACAGGGCTGAACACTCACAAGATTTCCATTGTTTCACCATCTTCTTCCCAGGCTCTACCAAGAGAAGATTAACTGTAGATTATGTCTACCGCATTTCTTTTATTTAGATTTTGATACCTACCCTTCTGGTTTTGGAAAGTTTATGTTGCTCTTTAAATGACTTTGGTTAGAATATTGAATTTGCTATGTGAGACTGTCTTAATTTCTTTCTGTAAAATTGTTCACTCTGTTGTCCCAGAGATGAGATAAAATTCACAGTTCTTTCATAGCAACACTTTTTCTCCCCCTTTGTGAGTGAAATTGCATGGGCTTTTAAAAACTTTAAACAGAGACAACTACATTTCTTTAATATTTTGTCTCTCATCTTTTTGTTTACTCCACCTAGAGCCTTAAAGTCAGGTTAAAATTAAAATCACCCTGAACTGCTCTGATTCACTTTCCCAGTCCCCAAAATATCTGCTTAGCTAATCCTTTACCAGAATGTCATGTTTTATATTGACTAAATGCATGTATATTGATCATGAGTTTAGAGGTCATGTTACTGAAGGGATGGAATGGTGGCAGGTGAGCTGTGAAGTAGGGGGCAGCAAGGAGCCACGAGGGAGGAGGGAGGCACCATGGGAGACACATGTGGACAGTGTGCTCGGTGCTGAATGCAAAGATGAACAAGAGGTCACCTTTGCCCTTTTGGGAGTTAATAAGGTGGGAGAAGAGACTGACTGGGAAAGTAACCACCATACTTTGGCTAACTGCTGTGGTAAGAATTTGCAGCAGGTTTTAAACTAGCAGAGGATTCCCTCATGCAGGCTGGAAAGAAAGGGGAAAAGCCAAGGCTCAAGGGATGAGTGGGACTTGGACCAAGTTTGGCGCCCAGAGAAGCGCCCTGCTAGTGTTTGTGGAATCAAGGACTGCCCGAAGTAGAAAGTGCTCCAGGAGGGAATAAAAGATACAAAGAAGCAGAGGCAAGACAGAATGCATGGAATGTTTGAATCTTTAGACCATAATCATGAGAAACCCAGGAATGCTGCCCTCATGGGAAGACTCCTGTCCCCAACATGGCAGGGAGGTGTGCCATAGCGTCAGACAGAAGCAGCAGGCCATAGCCAAGGGCAACTGTTCTGGACTGAGCCTTGTTGCCTTGAAAACCAAGCATTGAGCTGTTTACGTTTTGTGAGGGTGCTTGCATTTGACTCCAGTCAAAATCTAGGGAGGGTCTCCCACTGGAGAAGCTTCTGTGGTCTGCTGGCCCCACAGATGGCAACCCAGTGGGGCTGCTGCTTCTGGACCCAAGGTCAAATTGCCCAGGGTCAATGGGGATGGAGACCTGGGGTGTGACCTCTGGACCTAGCTCCTGTGAGCTCAATTCTAGGGCCACGGCAGAGACTCCCAGCTCAGGGGCTTCAGTTCCAGTTTTGATCTTCAAAATAGTCATATAAATCAGAATCCAAGATAAAAAGGAAGTCAGCTTCTCCACACCCCAAGGAAGAGCACCACTGCGGACAGTCAGCAGGAGACAGTGGCAGGTACCAGCAGGGCTGACACAGGCTCACATGTCGGGAGGGGGGCATTGGAGTGTGTCTCCCACGGTGTCTCTCCAGTAGCCCCCTTGCTGCCCCCTACTCCAATAGCATCCCTGGGTGCTGTTGTAGCTCCAGAAAAGGGATGTCATAACTGGAGAAAAGACACCATTGCTATGCTGTGAATTTCAAATTGTTCTTCTCTCTAAAGGCAATAGACTTTATAAGAAAGACTGGTTAACAGAAAGTTTAAAAAAACAAACAAAAAAAAAACCATACAGCCTCAAACCTTTCCCAGCTGTGTACTCGCTGCAGGGTATAGAGAAGGCAAAGTGTGATAGGCCAGGGGCTCCCACCCCATAGGAAGAAAAGGCGCAGAGATGAGACTTCAGTTCCCCTCTGCCTGAACCTCCTCTCCCGCTCCTCCAGCCCTGTGGGCCCAGAACCAACCTCAGGGAGACATGATGGCTGGGAACTGTAACCAACCAACCCAGCACAGCAATGGACTTTGGAGTAGCTGATGGAGGAGTCCTGGAAGGGGAGTCTGACGGTGGCCTCAAGCACCCTGCACATCCCTGCATGGGGGGAGGAAGAGCCCCTGAGGGAGGCCTGCTGCAGAGAAGGCAGGGGACGGACCATAGTCCAAGGAAAGAATGAATGGGTAAATGGATAGTTGCTGGCTGGCTGGACAGACAGACAGACAGATGGCTTTGTGGCAGAAAGCCAGAAACCCACCTCCAAAGGGGACTCTGGATCCTTGGGGAAAGGCAGCAGCAAGGTACCCAGAACAAAACAGCTGTCAGAGGCCACCCAGATGACTTGCATTCAAGGATTTGCTCATTGCAGAGACTTAATTTTATTGAGACAACAACCCTGAGGTGGGTCCCCTGGGGAGAGAGCAGAAAAGGAAGAAATGGGGTGGTATCAAGGCTTCTAACAAAGGAAGCTTCTAGTCACTTGGATGTTCCTCTCCCTTAATGAGGATAAAATTAAATCCTACAGACAGCATAATGTATTTATTTTTATATAACCCCTCTTCCATATAACTGTGAGTTGAGAATACCCTGAAAAATGTCATCTTTATATCCAGAAAGCCATGACATGTGGAAAGTACCCATATGTACAAAATTAAGTGGTTGTTTTTTAAAAAAATTCTATTGTTGCTGTATCCTCCATACCCTCACCTGTGATAATCTTTTGGGTATTTACATATAAACAAATACTGAGCTCTATTTACATCCCCCAGGAATTCCCCAAGGTAGTAATACTGCTCTCCAAATCCCTAGTCAAATTTCATTTAAATGAAATGGTCCAGATGAAATCATCCACTCTGTGTTTGCCACATCTGCTCTGCCAGAATTCAATGTTTTTGACAGAAAGCAAAGACAATTTTGTGATTTCACCCTGCCACTCCACAAAGTCAGTGTTTCCAAAGAAAAGCCCCACAGACCAGACCAGATGTGGTTTAGTTCCAGAGCAACCCAGGAGGAATTTGCTCTAGTCCACTTCAAGATTACCTCCATTACTGAAAGCTATTTGTTGAAGTAAAATCAAGATTAACCAAAATGTGCTAGGAAGAAAAATGTCTTGTATTGCAACAACCCAGAGTTATCCAGAAATTGCCGTTTTTTAAAGTACTTGTACGAATTCATATTAAAAAAATAAAAATACTTTACCTCTTAATAACATGCACAAAAGAATATGCGCGTACCACCCCACACCCCAGCCCATATGAACTGAGACCAGCAGAAGAACGTAGTTGCTAAGGATGTGAACTCTGACCCCAGACTGTCCGGTCCACTCTTGGCCTGGTCCCTCACCGGCTTTGTGACCTTGGCCATCTCTGTACCTCTGTATACTGTACAGATTAGATGAGTTGATATGTGTAACATTCTCATCTCAGCACAGTCCTGGGTGGGTGCTTTGCCACCAACACACCTCCAAGGTTTTCAGGGGTTCTCGGTAGGAACAAAGGTGGGAGTCGCCTCCAGCCCCTGGCTCAGTTGAACCTCAGTCTCACCTACAGCCCTGACTCCAGCCCCTGGCTCAGTTGAACCTCAGTCCTCACCCACAGCCCTGACTTCTGAAACTTGGCTGTCAGCTTTCCTTGTGTGCCACCACCAAGGCTTCAAGACCCTCTGGTCCTGAATTTGTAGATAGTAGAAACTGGAATGGATATCAGCTGACCCCATTCATCCCCCTGGAAATTGCATTTTTAAAACAAACACTGGCAATAAAGTGAGAGTAAACTTGCAAAGTCACATTCAGCTGTCCAAGAAATGCCACGTTTGTTTATTTTCATTAAATTCAACTCTGAGCAATGGTTCTGAAATCCAATCTCAGTACCTACTGAGAGGCTTCCTGACCTGCCATGGTCATACAAAGAGCTGCCAGGGTCTCTTAAGTCTGAAGTGCCTGCTATTTCCCAGCCTGTGTTGGCAACATGGCTGTCTGAATTCCTGGGTATAGGTGCTTCTCTTCATGAATGAGGATGATGCTTCTCCTGTGTGAAACTGATCCCAGTCAAAAAGGTATTTTCATGTCTATTGCATGACTTAATCCCTTTCCCCAAATCTAGAAGAAAAACAGTATAATCACTTCATAGGTAACAAAAGTTCAAATTGATGGTTTGCCCAAAGTGATGGAAACAAGTCATAAATAAAAGAGGAAATCTTTGGTCTCCAAATCCTGTGCTCCTTCCCCTACCTCCTTATTATCTTTCCATGAGGTTTTGCCCTATTCCACTGTCATTTGGCTGCCCAAAACATCATCCCCCAGAATCAGGCTGATCACTCAGTATCAAATGCCTGCTTCCTGTGTGCCAGACACTGTGCTCACTTGAGAATACAGAAGTCAACGAGAAATAGTCCCACAGGCGTTTAAAGGCCAGGGGAGAGGCAGACTCAGGGAAAACAGGTAACTTCCATAAGCAGCTAGTGCAGTTAACAGGCAGCACCAATGCTCTGGAAACACAAAGTGGCGCAGATTCATTCCACCTGCCCAGCAAGAGGGCAAAGGTTATGAGGATCCAAGGCCGACGGTTCCCACAATATCACCTAAACATGGGAATTAGCTTACATACCACCCAAAAGCTCAAAGAACCAAAACAGTTTTCCCTCTAGCAGTTTATTAAGAGGAATGAAAATAACAAGCGCAGAAAAACACAAAAGAGAGTGATTGGCTATACGGCCGATTCTTTTCACCTTCGCTGAAATTGTCCTGAGTCACGCTTACAACCCTTGACATTTCTTAGACCCGTATCAGGTAAAAATCCTCTGCAGCAAAATTGTTTATCTAAATTCATCCCGGAATTTTTGTCACGGTTGCCATTATATCCTGTGCATGGAAAATGGAAAGGCCAAATTTAGTAGCAGATGACAAGCATTATTAGGTCCAGGAGTTTCCGAGAAGCTTATGAAATCCTCTCTCTTGTTTACATTAAACCCACATCTCCCTTCCTGAAACCTGTCCTCCTAGGAAAGGCTGAGGTGTGCACTCACCCTGGAGTGGCTACTTGCTGCGGCTTTAAGAGGAAATCAGACACGCCTACCCCTGGGGTGCTCTCCAGGAGGCTGGCATCGTCATTTCCTTGAACTGAGTTCCCCAAACAACCCAGTGATGAGAGTAGAAAACTGAGAGTGGCACAGATGTTACATGTTTACATAGCACCCAGCCCTGAGGTCTCTAAAGCAGGTGGTTTTCCATGTACAGCCTGGAGACAGACGGACACAAGAGGATAGACCCAAGAGGATATGACCACCCTCCAGCCCCTTTTTAAAGTTGGGTGCATTTTCCTAACAGGACATCACATGCCCAGTGACAGTAACCTAAGGAAAATGACTGAATTGCTCCCCCAGCTCAGGAAGAAAGATTAGGAAGCTACTGCCTCCAATTTGTCACCTCCCAAACCTGCCCAGATGTTAACATTTTAACCAGCAGGGCCAATAATCTCTTGGTACTGGTCTATCAATAAAGCAACTTCTTTCCCTAAGGCACTCAAAAATGCTTTGCATTTTGAAGTTTTTTTAAAGACGTGGCTCTTTTGGAACATTGGCCCCCCCTGCTCTCTCACTCCCTTGTTCTCACTGCTTTCCTGGCCGCCGGAGGGCTACACCCAAACAAACCAGCAATCTCGTTTCCTTCTAGTCAACCTCCAGGAGCTATTTTGGGTCTGGCCTTCATTTAGTCTGCCCTTCCTGCCTGTGCAGACTCAGCCCCTCCACTCTCCTGGGACACTTTCCTCTAAGGAAGCTTTTGAAAAATACAGATTTCCTATAGGGCAGGGTCAGTGCCTGTCTCATCTCAGAGTGCTGCCAGGGGGCCCTGCGTACCACACTACACGCCCCAGGAGAGAGCAGAGGAGGCAGTAGCTGGCCTCCCCAGCCTCAGCTCTCCTGCCTCCCTCCCTGGCTCCTGCCCTTTGCTCCCTCCCACGGCATCCTGAGAGCACAGACGTGTCTGATCCTTCACTCCTGCTTTACTCTGTCCCTTTGGTGCCATGGGTGTGTCTGGCTGCTTCCCACTGTCTGTTCCTCTCCTCTGCGATGGTTCGGGTACCATCTTTAGACCCACCCCTTGAGTACCCAGCCCACCATACAGGACTATCCCTTCACTCCTCCACTTGGCCATCTCCCACAATCTCATGCTGGACTGTGCTCTCCACGCAGGTGACGGTGTGCTCTGCTGGCCCTCGCCTCCTGAGGGCCAGGCACAGAGGAGCTGTCCCGTATACTTCGGCTCAGCTGAATCCAATTGCCTTAGAAAAGTGCTTGGAGGCCAAGATGAAAGAAAGAGAGGAGAATTAGAAAGGAAAGAAAAGTAAAACCGTTTAGTGGAAAATGAGAGGGCACCTCCAAACTCTGCCTCAGCTATCAGGCCTGACTCTGTGTGTGGACGATCATCAAGGATGATGAATCAGCCGGAAGTGATGACACTATCTCTAACGGCTGCTGCCTGGAGAAAAGCTTTCCAAGTCCAGTGCCTTCAGGAGCCAAGTAGGTAACCTCGAGGTGAGGAAGCCAGCCAGATATTAGACAGCGGGGAGTGAGGGGACCATGGAAATCCTGTGTGGAGAGCTTCATCAGATGAAAACATTCAAATTCAAATCCAAACACAGGCACAGCCTGCCTAGGGATCTGATCCAGGCCCCGTCTAGCAGTATGGTGTTCAGCATTGCAGAAAGAACCCCTACCCAGACACAAGACCATCCCCCTTGATTTGTCACTATTTCCCATGTTAAATTAAGTGCACTTGAAGGTGTTGTTTATAGCAGTATCCCACCTACACCGAACTACCATTTAGCGTGTTGTTCCTATGAGGAAAATGGATTGCAAGTTCTAACTCTAAATGCAACCTGGTGATGACAGCACCCAGGGGATCAGCATCTGAGAGGCGGGACTTCAATAAGGAGCCAAGGAGAAACCTCCTGGGCACAGGCAGCTTGTTTTGCCCATACTTCTATACTTATCTCTACATTTACCCTCCCGCTCGGTGCTCCAGACGCAGCTGGGTATCTATAGACTATGCACAATTCCCATCTCCACTGGCTATTGCTTGTGTGCTATGCCACAGCCTTGGCCACACCTTCTGGCTGCTCTTTCTCATCCCTTGGGCCTCTGTTTTCTCTAATCCAATGGTTCTTAATCTGTGGATCACAAACCCTTTGGACTGTATTAAAGGGTTGTGGCATTAGGAAGGTTGCAAACCACTGCTCTAATCCCTCTCCCCCAGCCAGGTTATCCAGCTCTCCAAACGCTACCAGAGCCCCGTGTGCTTTCCCCAGTGTAGTACAGATTCACAAGGGACTGCAGTGTCGTTTGTGGTGGGCATCTCCACCAGACTAGCAGCAATAGGATGGGACCTGACTCATCACAGCTATGTCCCCAGCATCTGCCCAGTGGCACATGCTTAGTAGTCGGCATTGGATGAGTGGGCAAATGGAACAACCAAAGAATGAATGAGTGAACAGATAAAGCAACTGGGTCACACAACACACTGTCCCCTCAAGGGACGGAGACAAAGCCTGATTCAGAAAATCCCCATATGTGCACATTCAAGGCTCTTTAGCCTTCACAGTAACCTCTACATGGTAGGTGTCATATTTCTTTTGCAACCAAAAAAGTAAATTTTTTAAAATCATAAATATTGAATGAGTTGCCCGGCACCACACTGGCGGAGCTCCAGGGTCCAGTCCAAGTCCCCTGACTGCAGAGACTGTGCTTTCCCAGCACACTGGCCACCCAGAGATGGGTGCTCACCAACTCCTGAGACTATGTGCGCTGGTGCTGTTGGCTGGTGTCAAACTTGGCTTTGGTGCACATGGTCAAATCAGCTCTTGGAAGAATTGACCCCCAGAGTAGATTCTGCGTCACGGCTGTCATGATGAGACAGTTGGTCTTTAACCCCAGATAAAAGCTTCTCTTCACCAGTTGGGGTCTCTGTGACCACTGAACATCACCCCACCCTCTGTTGCCCCTGACCTGCTCCCTCATTGCCCATTCTCTTAGCACATTTCAAAAACCACAGAAGGATAACCTCAAGCCACATGCTAAAGCTTTCCTAACTATTAAGGAAAACATTTGTAATCCTATTTTTGTAAATATAAGTGAGTAGGAGAGACTGGGAGGCAGAGAGATGGGGGAAGAAAAAAAGAGAAAGCAGGGGCAGAGTTATACATAACGGGCTCTTAAAATACACTATTGGGTAGAGGTATAATAATGATGCACTTCACTAGAGAAGAGAACACGATGGAGGAAGCTCTCTGACATTTACATACCTTACAAAATTGTTGATTAAAACACGGCTTAAAGTCATGAAGTATTAAGTGACAAGTTGTTCAGCTAAAATAATGTGAGTCAACTGCTGCATATTCCATTCTATTGTAGCAGTGAAGCCTAAAGATGATTCAAGCTAACCAAACCATTTTCCAAATAGATCTAAAAATCAAATCTTAGTGTAGGAATATAGAGAGAATCACTGACTACAACCCAAAATGGCACCAGTCTTTATGAGATTCTGTCTCAGGATCTATAAAACCCCGAGGCAGCTGCGTCGAAAAGACACAGGGCTGCTCACACTGACTGATTTAGTCTTTGAGAATGTGCCAGCAAGGCTCCCAGAGAAAGAATCCAGACCTTTTCAGAACTCAGCTCCTCTGCACACAGTAAAATGAACAAGGGCTGCCCTGTTGCATTTGCAAATGTGAATTTAACCACACTTAAGAAAAGAGTAAAAATGAGCAGAGCTGTGTCACTTGCCAGCTCATCAAGTTTGTTCTGGAGGAGAAGCAGTTTTCGGTGTCCTGTTATCAGGCAGCAGAACTCCAAGCAGCACAAATGCCAAATTCAGCCGTGTTTTAATGGAGCCAATGTCAACACAGCAGTGGGAAAGAGAGGGAATTTCTCCACCAACCAGTATACAAAGATAAAAATGGTAGGACATAGGACTCCAATAAATTACCCATTGCTCCAAACAAAAGGAAGTCTTCACATAAGAGAAATATTTACAACCCAGGGAATAAGCCATGGTTCCAGAAAGAAAGTGTCTTAAAATGAACCTTACACATTTTTAGTGTTGCCTTTTCAAAGTTACCAAATATTCCATCACTATTTTCTTTTTTTTCTTTTTCTCTTGCATGAGTTCACTGTCACTTTGCAAGCTCAGGGGAAATATAATTGTTGCCCATTCTGCTGCTGCTTAAAAAATTATCCCATGCTACGTGGAAGAAGCCAGTCACAAATGGTCACATTTTGTATGATTTCATCTACATGTAACATTTTGGAGATGTCCCACAGCTCTTGGATATTCTGGTCTGTTCTTGATTTTTTTTTTCTTTACTAGTCCAATCTTTTTTTCTCTTTGTGTTGGGTGGTGCTGTCCTGGCTTGGGTGCCCCGTCCTCATGCCCTGCACCAACAGGCTGACACAAAATGGGCTCTCAATGCAACAGGGGCTCTGCTCCAGCACCACAGACACTGTCACCAACACATGGCCTGTCCCATCCTCCAGGGCTGTGATGCCTGTGGTGGGAGATGTGCGGTCTTGGCCTCCCACTTCTCTCCTTGCTACTGTGGAAGACTGAGGGGTGTGGCTGAGGGCTGAGAGTAGGAACCAAAGTATGACTAGGCACTGTTTCCCAGTAGGAAAAGATATTGAGGAGGTCCTGGTGTAATTAAAATTGTTAATTTCAGTCCATGGGTTCTTAAGGTTGGGGAAGACCCAGGTGTATAAAGATGTTTGTTAAGTAACCCCAACCTATCAATTACCCCAGAGGCAGGAGGCCACAGCCAGTCCTGCTGAGAGAAACCAGATGGGCTTAGTTAGCTTTTAAAAGGCCAGACGTGTTTTCAGACTGGGTGTCTCTTCTCCACTCTCAGAGAGGGATCAATCTGGCTCTTCAGACATTTTCTTATTCCCTTATAGTTTATTTGCCTTTGTTCTGCGGTAAATGTATGTGATGGTGATTACTTTGTTTGTGATCAGTCTGTAACCGACTAGACACCAGTGCTCATTCTTGGCACAAGGAGCCAAGAACCAGGGAACTCAACCTCCAGAGGGACCCAGCCTTTGCTTTCCCGTTTGGAAAGTTTCTCTGAAGATCTCCTCATGCAATTCTTTCCTCAGCTTTGTCTAGCCTGTTAACTAACCCATCAAAGACATTCTTCACTTCTGTTACAGTGTTTTTGACCCCTAGTATTTCTTCTGAGTTTTTCTTAGCGTTTCCATCTCTCAGCCTGTATCATCCGTTCTTGCCTGGTGTCTACTTTATCCATTAACCCCCTTAGCATATCCATTATAGTTGCTTTAAATTCCCAACACCCCTGACATGTCTGAGTCTGGTTCTGATGCCCGCTCTGCATTTTGACTTTTATTATGCCTTTAATACTTTATTGTCCACTTTTGTTCATAGTTTTCCTGATAGCTGGATATGATGTACTGGGTGAGAGGAACCGTTGTTTTTTTGTTTGTTTGTTTGTTTGTTTGTTTTCTATATTTATTTATTTATTTATTTTATTAAATCATAGCTATGTACAATGGTATGATCATAGGGCATCATACATTAGTTTCACAGACCGGTTGACACGTTTATATCACACTGGTTAACATAGCCTTCCTGGCAATTTCACAATTGTGTTGAGACATTTACATT
>CAUYPK010093399.1:0-10122 GCA_963574355.1 Loris lydekkerianus | reverse complement strand
CAGCCTTAAAGAAAGATGGAAACTTTACCTCTTTCACGTTTACATGGATGGAGCTGGAACATATTCGTAAAGTATCTCAAGAATGGAAGAAAAAGTATCCAATGTACTCAGCTCTACTATGAAACTAATTTATGGCTTTCATATGAAAGTTACAACCCAGTTATAACCTAAGAATATGGGGAAGGGGGAGAGGGAGGGGACAGAGGTGGGAGGATGAGCAGAGGGAGGATGATTAGTGAGATCACACCTACGGTGCATCTTACAAGGGTACATGTGAAACTTAAATGTAGAATATAAATGTCTTAACACAATAACTAAGAAAATGCCAGGAAGGCTATGTTAACCAGTGTGATGAAAATATGTCAAATGATATATAAAACCAGTGTATGGTGCCCCATGATCGCATTAATGTACACAGCTATGATTTAATTTAAAAAATAATAATAATAATAAAATAAATAAATGGGCTTAAGATTTATAAACAAGGAATGTGTTACCTCCAGAACATCAAAAGAACCTAGAAGATGTTGTGGGTGCTGAGAGGGACAAAGCTATTTCTTTATGGTGTCAGTGATGGAGTAATCCTCCTCTTACCAAATAATTGTTAGGAGTTTAACCAAGGCATAAGGGTCCCTCGCTTTATATGTGGGGCAATGGACCATTCATTTATTGTGAGCTCTTTTTTTGAGTATTTGTACGTCCTGAAATAAATGTCAAATGCATATCCCTGAAGAAGGTTGTCATTGATATAATGTCATACCTATGCTCCTGGAAAAAGGTAGATACTGTTCTAATTTTGTTGGAAAAGACTGTGCAATGCCAAGGCTGCTGCGGTTTCCTGAAGGTAGTCAGGTAAAAGTCAAACTCCAGAGGTAAAACTGCAAACTGCAGCTAAGAAGCTACTGAAATAAGCATGGAACACAACCAACCTATACAAATCTGTGACAACAAAATATTTACCACTTGTGGACTGGATGGTATCAGTAATTTCCACAATGTCTTGTATTGGGTATAGGGGCTTAATGGGTGGGACCATAGCATTAAGGCTACAGTAATCCACTGTGGATTGTCATTCATGTTTCCAAGTTTAACAACAGGCCGAGGCCTAATGTCGTGGCTCACACCTCTAATCCCAGCACTTTGGGAGACAGAAGTGAGAGGATGACATAAGGCCAGGAGTTTGAGACCAGCCTGAGCAACACAGTGAGAACCTATCTCTACAAAAAAAAAAAAAAAAAAAAAACTAGCCAGGCATGGTGGTGCACACCTGTAGTCCCAGCTACTCTGGAGTCTGACGTTGTAGTGAGCTATGATGCCACTGTACTCTGGCCCTAGCCAACAGAGCAAGATATTGTCTCAAAAAAGAAGAAAAGGGAAGAGAGAAGAGAAGAAACTTGGCCATTAAAAGAAAGCACTGGGGATAACTGCCCCTAAACTACAAAGATTTCAATCTTTCAAGGCCCTGTTCAATTTATTTTAGGTGAAAGTAACTAACTGGGGAGTAAGTTCTGTGGGGTCTCATGTATCAAACCAGTTTGTAAGTGCAAATGATTTAAATTTCACTTATGACTCAATGGTTCAGTGTTTACCTGCTCAATATGAGATATTTTAGGACTACGGGTACTATGAATATAAGGAATTTAGGCAAAATAGTTATGATGGTTAAGGTGAGACATACATATTTGTCCTCTATTTTATATTCAAAAATCCCATAAGATTATCAGGGAGTATCTTGCTTAAGTTTAGTGGGTCTCCTAGGCATAATTATAATATAATTTGAGCCCTAGTATTTGTTTACTCTAAAGGTTTATCAATTAATGCATTAATTAAGATGTTAAAATTAAAACAAAAACTATAACGTACACACTTTTTCTCTATTATTTTTTTTTCTTTTGAGACAGAATCTCACTCCATCACCCTGGGTAGAATGCTGTGGAGGCATAGTTCACAGCAACCTCAAACTCTTGGGCTTGAGCAATCGTCTTGCCTCAGCCTCCCAAGTAGCTGGACTCAGGAGCCCACCACAATGCCCAGCTAGTTTTTCTATTTAGTAGAGACAGGGTCTCACTCTTGCTCAGGCTGGTCTTGAACTCCTGAGCTCAGGCGTTCCACCTGCCTCAGCCTCCCAGAGTACTAGGATTACAGGTCTGAGCCACTGTACCCCACCTCTTTTTAATTATAATTATTATTTTTTGAGCAGAGTCTCACTCTGTTGCCCAGACTAAAGTGCTATGGCATCAGCCTAGCTCAAAGCAACCTCAAACTCCTGGGCTCAAAGATCCTCTTGTCGCCCTCTAAGTAGCTGGGACTACAGGTGGACAGTTAATTTTCCTATTTTTAGTAGAAGGGGTCTCATTCTTGTTCAAGCTGGTCTTGACTTCCTGAGCTCAAGGGATCCTCCCACCTCCCAGAGTGTTCACAGGTATGAGCCAACACACTCAGTCCCCTTTCATCATTTTTGTTGTGTAAATTCCTTGAGAATATTTCAGATTTCCGACTGGGTCAAATTGTGAACATCTGTTTCAGCATTTGTCCCCCTCACTCTCTTCCTTTATACCACAGTTGGATTTTGTTTGTTTTGTCACTAGACATACTTCAGGAGAGGGGGTGTCCTCTCTATAATGATATTTATACATTTTTTCCCTTTAGAGGGCCACAAATCACTATTATTAGGCTTAAGGACTTCCCCCCCATTACGGAGGTAACTTTATAGGTTTAAGGACTGTTGGCTTCAGTTGGGTTGGAATCAATCTTTTGCAATGCTGCAGGGGAACCATGGATATTGTCCCCTATAATCCGGAGGGTCAGCAATAGAGGAAGGGGCAGCCACAGCAGCAGCAGCACTTAAGGGTCCTCATGGGCCTCCTTAAGAGTGTGAACTCAGTCCACTACCTAAAGGCTGCTTTTCCTTCTCTCTTTTCTTTCTCTCTTTTTTAAAAAATGGCTGCTCTTGTAGTAGTCTTTCACATGACTACCTTGTATACCAAGACCAAGCACAAAGGTAGTCAGAGCTTCACTCTAAAAAAAGGAGCTCCCAACCTTTTTGGCAGCAGGGATCAGTTTCAGGGAAGACAATTTTTCCACAGAAGAGGGGCCAGAGGCAGCATTAGATATTCATAAGGAGCACACAACCTAGGTCCCTTGCATGTGTAGTTTACAGTAGGGTTCCCACTCCTATGCTAATCTAATGTCACCCCTCTGACAGAAGTCAGAGGCGGTGATACCTGAGCAATGAAGAGTGGACGTAAATACGGAACAAACTTGGCTGGCTCACCTGCCACTCCTCTCCTGTTATGCAGGCTCCTAACAGACCAGCACCAGTCCATGGCCCAGCTGGGCTGGGAACCGCAGCTCTAAAATACACAGATAGGTGTGGACAGAGATACACAACCCAGGACCACTTACAGAGGGTCCTAATTCCATCGTCCTGTTCCTTAATGCCAAGAAACTATCAAAACTGCCAACTCCAGTAGAAGTTGAACATAGAAGCCAGACTTCAGGGTTCATCATGCAACACAGAAGCAGAGCTCAAAGCAGCAGCCACCAGCAGTGAAGCAGACTGGCAAGTCAGGAGAGAGCACAGACACACGTGGGCGGCCAGTGTCTGGACACATACTCACAGCACCGATTCCTATGGTCACCGGAGGAGGTGTGGCTCCCATGAGGACACAGATGATGGCATTTAGAACAGATAATGAAAGGACTTGCAAAGACTTACTACTCACACAGTTGAGGTCTTGGGAGAGCACAGCAGGCCTCTGAAGCAGAGAACAGGGAAAGTAGCCTACTGTGGGTTTTTACTATGGTTGAGGGATGGGGCTACCAGAAAGACCCTGCTCAAGGGCAGAGGCTTCTGTGGTTTGAATCTCCTGCCCCCAGCCCTTTACAGCTTGTCCAGGTGTGCAGCACAGGAAGAGGAAAGGGTGAGGCTTGTGATTTCCATAGCCAAAATCAAAATATATCTGACCACTCAGTACAAGATGCTCTGAGTAAGAACTCAGAACCTGAATAAGAAAAACACACCTTTGCAAGTGCTTGTTTTTATAAAAAGAAACACTGATGGGATGCTTAAAAAATTATCAAAAATGGGTATTTGTGCATTGCTTAGGCAAGAGCACTGGCATGAACCCAGATATGTTGGCCCTGAGTCCTCAAGTTAAACTTTACTGTTGTAGATTTTTTTGAACCTCCACATTCATTAATTCTTTAAAATAAATAAATTAACACAAATAATATTTTACTGCTTAATAATCTTTATTTTTCATTAATTTACTTTTGCTTTTTCAAATTTACAACTTTCTACATAGGAAACCATTCTAAGAATCCTTTAAACACTAACAGTTGTCAAAGTGCAAACCACAAAAATGAAAACTTTCAGTTGTCTATGACAAGCTGCATCACAGCATGTCCTTCCACCACCTCACACTGGCAGGTATTATCAGGAATAAGTAATATATTATAATATATTAGAGTTTGGGCTTAATTTCTTAAATATATTAGGATTTTCAAGGATATGAGGTTTGAGTAGTTTTCCTCATGTCAAATAACAGAGAAATTTAATTGTATTTTCTTTCTTTTTTTTTTTTTTTTTTTTAGATAGAGTCTCACTTTGTCACCCTTGGTAGAGTGCTGTGGCATTGCATCACAGCTAACAGCAACCTCAAACTCTTGGGCTTAAGTGATTCTCTTGCCTCAGCCTCCTGAGTAGCTGGGACTACAGGCACCCACCACAAGGCCCAGGCTATTTTTAGAGATGGGGTCTCTCTCTGACTCAGGCTGGTCTCAAAATTGTGAGGCTCCAACAATCCACCCGCCTCAGCCTCCCAGAGTGCTAGGATTGCAGGCAGGAGCCACTGCATCTGCCTTGTATTTTCCTCTTATGAGTAAAAATGGGAATCCATTTGCAATAGGAATAGTATAATCCTTTAAATTTCATAGTCGTCTAGGATATGCACATACAAAAACCGAGCTACAGATGAAAAAATGGACCTGAGAACACAAATACAACTGCCTCTTTATCCTTGAAGTCTCTTAACTAAAAGGAATGAATATTCTATTCGGTCCTAGAATTTTTTTTGCCATATCATATCTTTCAATCAACTAAAATTTTCAAGCCCAAGAAACTAAAAAGCTTACACATTCACACACAGAGGAAAATTACAAAGAGTTAACAGAAATTAGAATTAAAATGTTGCAGTATTTAAAAGATAAAGGACTCCAAATGAAAAATAAAAAACAAATATTCTCATCACTTCAAATAAGCAGCCTGTTTCCCAACAGTTCAGAAGGAAGAACCACGTTCAGAATGTTAAACACATACACAAGCTTGGGGTCTACACCCTCCCTATTGAAGTATAACCCCTAGAAGTGGGTCAGTCCCCAGAGATGGAGGACAGGGGTACTTAAGCAGCCACAGGAATGAACTCTGGGAGCTCCACATGCCCTCCTTTCCCCTGGTGACAGGGATATTGTCCCTTCAATTCTCACAAGTGAGGAAACTCTCAGCAGGACTTGGATTAAGTTTCTGAGCCAAATGAACTCCCAATACATTAGCCCTGAGTCCAGGAGACAAACCTCCTGACCTTTACAAATTTCTCCATGTAGAAAAATTACACTGAGCGCACATATGCAACATATGCAAAACTCAAACCTATATATCTAAAAATAGGCCCAAGGAAGCCACAATTACAATCTCAGTAAGGGCATCAGTCCTCCCACCCAACACCTCAAGATGCATGTGGATCTCCAGCTTCTGCGGCTTATGCTCTGCAGCTTCTCTCAGTTCAAAGGGCTCCTCCCACAGTAGGTGTGTGTGGCTGGGACACCTGCAGGGGAGGCTCCCCAGGAGGACTCAACAGAGCCTCCTTTTGCAGGATCCTAAGATTGGCCTCAGAGTCAAGTGGCCTGGACCAGCAGTGACAAGCATAACTTTCTTTGTTCATTCATTTCTTCATGCATTCATTTATTTAGAGACAGGTTCTCCCCCTGTCACCCAGCTCACTGCAGCTTCAAACTCCTGGGCACTGCAGGGTACAGTGGCTCATGCCTGTGAAGTGGGAGGAACTCTTGAGGAAAAGCATTCAAGACCAGCCTGATCAACACATTAAGACCCCTGTTTCAAACAAAATCGCCAAACCAAAACCTCCTGAGTTTAAGTTATCCTCACACCTCAGCTTCCTCAGTAGCTGGGACCAAAGGGACCCACCACCACAATGTTTTTGTAGAGATGGAGTCTTGCTATATTGCCCAGGTAAGATTCAGACTCCTGACCCCAAGCAATCCTCCAGCACAGTCACTTAAACAGAACAAACACAGTGTTGGATGAAATCAGCAAAATCACTCAAACCCAACATTCACCTATAAAAAAGGGAAGAAAAGTTGTAAAACACCTTTTTTAGCTCAACAAGAAAACCTACAAGCAGATGATCTATTTCAGAAAATGAAGATGTCAGTCAATTATCATTTCCATGGCAAGAAACAGCTTGGTAAACAATCCTTTTGGAATAATTGTTATGAATCAAAGCCTCCTAATTCCATTTAAAATCAACCAAAAGTTGATTTTTGATTCCTGGCTAAAATAAAAAATGAATAATTTTTTTAAAAAGATGTAAAAACAAAACTGAAATCACCTAAAAGCAAAGAACAGACCTGACCACACATCCTCAGGGAAGGAGATCAAAGAGAAATGAGAATTTTTAACAAATGCAACATAATACTGGGATATTTTATTTTTTTCTGAAAGTCACATCTTTTACATCCTCTGTCAAGATCTTTTGGTTACATACATTTTACATTTACGGAAAAAATAAGACTCGAGTAAGTACATAAATCTTTTTAAAGTGACAAACCCAGTGAGGGGCAGTGCTGACATGGAAATGTGAAAGGATAGATCACCCAGGAAAATTGCCAGAGAGGAACCTCAACCCTAAGGAGTTCCCAGAACATGTCAGGTCCCAGGAAAGATACCAGAGGAGAGACAAGAGCATTTTATACAACTTTTATACGACGTAGCCCCAGGTGCTTCTAATTCTGCTTTTCTCCCATGTAAATATCCAAAACCATAAATCTTTTGTACCATTCATTCCTCTGTGGAAAATAATTAAAATACAGCCCTGGCCGAAATGCAACACGGAGGACAGTTAGATAATGACGTCGTGAACTGGGAGAGAGGAAGGCTGCACTTTGGGAACGTGGGAGGGATCTGGGAATTCAGAGATTCGCGATTAGCCCCAGGAAAAGCTAGTCTGGGGGACACGGTGGTAGATAAGAGACCTGGCTTCCCATACACTTGGAAAACAGATCTTTAGGGAGACAAAGGGACCGGGGACCCACAGACCCCCACGCATCGAGTCGCGACCCTCCCCCGACGACCCTCCCGCCGTCACTGCACAATCTGGGGACACGGGGGCCTGCGGCTGCGGAACTGCCCAGAGAGGGCTCCGGGGCCGGACCGAGGTCGCCGCGCCGGGACCAACAGGACGCCAGGGTGCGGGCCGCAGGGACTGAAGGCGGAGTCGCGCCAGCGGCGCCTCAGGTCCGCAGCCTCGGAAGCGCACCGCGGAGACGCCCGGGTCCTGCCACAGCCGGTTCCTGCCGGTTCCAACCAGCTCCTCCTCACGGCTTGGGGACCCCGGCCCAGCACACTCACCATTTCCCGGCTCTCAGGGTGAGTCGGCATCCTCTCCGCGGGCCCAGCGCCACCTGAAGCCCTCCTGTGGCCCTCCTGTGGCCAAGGGACCCGGAGCTGCGGACGAGGTCCAGCCAGAGCACAGCGCAGCTCCCCGCCTCCGCCTTCCCCGGCGCCTTTGATTGGACAACCAGCGCACAGGGTCCCGGCTCCTTTGCCTGATTGACAGCCGGGCCGGAAGTAGCGTAGCTGAGCCCACCCTCCATTCTCTCCAGGGCGGGGTATCTGCGTCTGCTGGTGATGTTTTCATTGACACGGAACGTTTTCCAGAACAGCTCTGACGTTGGTGTGTGCCTGTAGCTACATCTGAGCTTGGGGGCAAAAGTACCCACAGGATATTACAGACCCAATTTCCAGATAAAGTGAGGCCCTTTGTCCAGACCTGGGGGCAGGTGGGGCGCCCAGGCCACGCCTGAGGGTCAGGTGCCCCCTTGTAAGACCCCCGGAGGGACCCCCCACTCAGACTCCATGATAGCGTGAGAACCACGAGAGGCTACTTGATGCAAAGCGCAGGAGGCTTTATTGAGGGAGGACCAGAGCTCTGGGGCCGACTAGTATCTCACAGGAGACAGAGGGGTCAACCCTGAGTCTAGGGGGGGGAGGGGGCGGCCCTTTTTATGGGCTGTTTTTAGGCGGGGAGGGGGTCAGTGAGAGCAGGGTACGTGTGTTGCAATCACCCTGCTGGAATGTACATTTCAACATATAATCACAGGGGAGGGGTGGTTTCCTAGTACACATAGTCATGAGCATACTTGTTTTGCAACTATTGCTTATCATCTGCTTCAGGGTTCAGTTGGATCTGTAACTAGTTTTGCAACTATTGCTTATCATCTGCTTCAGGGTTCAGTTGAATCTGTAACTAAAATCTTTATAACCTATTTTAGAGTCAGCTTAAAATTTTTTATTCTTACACCCTAACCTTAGCCTGAGGCTGCGAGGCCACTCTTGGAGTTGTGGTCTTGTTTACAAATGCAGACACTTAAAAGTGATCTCATCATCTGTAAAAAAAAAAAGAGTCCAGCTACATTCTGATCTTTGGCAATTCAGAGTTGACGCTTACACCCCTCCCCTCCTCAGTTCCAACATAACTGGAGCTTTAGGAAAGGAATCCCTGGAACTCCCTTAGCCTTTAGCTGTAGTAGAAGGTTGAGTTTTTGTTTTTGTTTTCTTGGGGGGAAGGCCCGAGTGTAAGGATGGTTGATCATCATTTTGTAAGAAGATGAGACCCAAAGGAGAGAGAGAACACCCAAACACCCTGCTAAGAGCTTTATTCCAGCTGGTGGAGCCATAGCACAAAAGAATTCAAAACGGCCATGCTCCCCATCTCAGTCTACTCTTTTTTTTTTTTTTAAGACAAGGTCTCATTCTGTCGCCCTTGGTAGAGTGCTCTGGCGGTACAGCTCACAGCAACCTCCAACTCTTGGGCTTAAGCTATTCTCTTGCCTTAGCCTCCGAGTAGCTGGGACTACAGGTGCCCGCCACAATGCCCGACTATTTTTTTGTTGCAGTTTGGCCAGGGCTGTATTCAAACCCACCACCCCCTTGGTATATGGGGCCAGCGCTCTACCCACTGAGCCACGGGCGCCACCCCAGACTACTCCTTTTTATCACAGGCAAACATTTCCAGCCCACTGGTACCTTACTCATTGCTCAGTTTGAATCAAGCTGGAGAAGCAGCTTGGGCTTTTACAGAACCACAGGCTTTTACAGAAGCAAGCAAGCCTTAGTTTCCAGGTCCCAGGAAGTTAAGTTTCTACAAATTCCTAAGAGCTGAGTCACCACCAGGAGGACCTGGCAGGTGTATCCTTGGTGTCTCTGGAGAAGACCTCTGTTCTCTCAGACCTCACTTTTTCTGGGTATCTTCTCTCATTCTCCCCCCTTTGAGACTCCATATATTTTAATTTGGCGTCTCACTATCAGCTTGCTCCTGCAGGAGCTGGTAGTGTTTCATGTAGAACAAGTGTGATGTGGGTTTCTTTCTTTCTTTCTTTCTTTTTTTTTTTTCATTGACATCTGCCTGATTATCTAGGTATAGCCCTGACTATTAGTGAGAGGAGATGGAATAATTAAGCTAACTCTGGTGATAGCTAGCACGCCTTCCAGTAAGGTTTTAAATTCTCTAAGGGTTGAAAACCAGTCTCTCCACAAGTTTTGAGGGCTTTACCTGAGACATGGGTTAATGTCTGCGTTTTTCTTTACTAAGTCTCATGACTTTTCCTTGGTTAGTAATTTGCAAGACTAGCTCCAGGGCTTACACTGACCCATAGAGAAATCTGTCTCCACTACTTTTTTTTTTTTTTTTTTTTTTTTTTTAGAATGATATTTATTTTTCTCCATTCAATTCTTTCTCAGTTGCCTTCAACCAAACATTTTAACATTTAACAATCGAATACACAACAAGTTTATACAAAATATAATGAAAATAGGTAATTATT
>CAUYPK010093398.1:0-11102 GCA_963574355.1 Loris lydekkerianus | reverse complement strand
TATTTATTTTTCTATTATTGCGATACTTCACTAAGAAGAATGGTTTTTTTTGTTTGTTTGTTTGTTTTTTGCAGTTTTTGGAGGGGTCTGGGTTTGAACTTGCCACCTCTGGCATATGGGGCTGGCACCCTACTCCTTTGAGCCACCGGTGCAAACCCACTAGCTTTTTTTTTTTTTTTTTTTTTTTTTTTTCAATTCATAACATGTGAATATCTTATCCCATTCTGAAGGTTATCTGTTTGCTCTGTTGATTATGTCCTTAGCTGTAAAGCTTTTTAACATGATCAAGTCCCTGTTATTTGTTTTTGCTTTTGCTACAGTTGCTGATGCTTTCTTCTTCATAAATTCTTTCCCAAGGCCAATATTATTAAGAGTTTTCTCCACACTTTCCTCTAGTTTTTTTCTCATTTTATGTCTTAGAATTTAAATTTTTTATCCAGTGAGGGTTAACTTTTATAAGTGGTGAGAGGTACAGTTCCACTTTCAGTCTTTTACATGTGGCTATCCAGTTCTCCTAACACCATTTATTAAATAGGTATTCTGTTCCCCAGTGTAAGCTTTTGTTTGGTTCATCAAAGATCAAATGGTGATATGCGGCTGGTTTCATCTCTATGTTCTCAATTCTATTCCATATATCTATGTCACAATTTTTATGCCAGTACTATACTGTTTTGATCACTATGGACTTGTAATAAATATAACCTGAATATAATAACTTGTAATAAATATACCTGAAGTTTGGTAATGTGATGCCTCCAGATTTGTTTTTATTTCATAGTATTGTGTTGGCTATTTGGGTTTTTTCCTAGTTCCATACAAATTGAAGAGCTATTTTCTCAAGTTCTTCAAAGTATGATAGTGGTGTTTTAATGGAAAATGCATTAAATCTGTAGATCACATTGTAAAAGCAGACCTTTCATCTGATCCCACAATCCAATTACTGGTATCTATCCAGAAGAAAAATATCATTTTACCATAAGAACTTTTGCACTCAAATGTTTATAGCAGCTCAATTCACAATTTCAAAGATGTGGAAACACCCCATCAACCCATGAATGGATTAATAAGTTGTGTTATATATACACCATGAAATACTATTCAGCCAGAAAAAGAGAGAGACTTTGCATCTTTTGTATTAACTTCTCCTAAGTATCTCAAGAATAAAAATGCAAGTATCCCATATACTCAGTAGTAATCTGAAATTAGTAGAGCAATAACAACATGCCCACATGAGAGAAAACAAAATTAAATTCAGGAATGGGGACGGGGGAGAATCAGGAATGGGGACGGGGGAGAAGACAGGAGGAGAATCGAGGGCCCCAGACTTTGTGAGGAGGCCCATCATCAGGAAGATTAACACACCTAGAAGTATTCTAGGGTCTGGCCCCTCCAAGTATTCATCAAGAGGTGATACCAAAAATCTTTTGAAGCCTGGAGGAGAGGAACCACCTACTCAAAACCTTTTAAGTTGTTGTGGGTTCAGAGGATGATCCCTCTTTCAGTTTACCTACCCTGTGGCACTTGAATTTATATTATCCTAGGCCTCTGGAGTCTTTATCTATAGGCTAACCCTCTTTCCTACAGAATATGGGGAGACTTGAAGTCTGGCAGGCAGATTTTTAGGAAAGGGGTGGAAAAAATAAGTTACTAGGTAAACAAATATTCTGGGGTCCACTCTACAGATTCTGATACAGGAAATATTTATTCAACAAATACATAGTTCATTATAAAGTTTTGAGATATGCAAAAATCAAGAAATGTAAAGTCTATGAAGATAGAAAAACATGAAGCTACTGATAAGCCAAGCAAGCTGAAATTTGCATGGGTGAATCAGAAAAGATGCTGCTGACTGTATTTCTTGGAATGAAATAATGGACCATAACACAGTCTGTCTCAAAACTTTTGTAGTGATCCCTTACTTATTAAGCAGTTAATATATGCCAGGAAAAGTCCATACTAAAGATTCAGCAATGTACAAAACATGAAACCCAGAGAATTGACATTCCAGTAAGGGAAACTCTCAGCAATAATATATACATATTGTCCCACCACTAGCTAACTCTTGAAGGTGATCAACAGTGCTATAGTTTGAAAACAAACAAAAGTATAGGCCTTATGAGTGAGATAATGGGCTATTGAACTGGGTCCTATTTCAACCTCCCCAATTGTGTGAGATCTGGCTATTTTCCTCCTTTCCTATGTCTCAAACCTTTTACCCTATCATTCACTTAGCTTCAGACATCTCAGTTTTCTTTTTGCTAAAAAACACTTACTCAGCTTCCCAACCTTAGCAGTTGTCATTCTCATTAGCTAATCTAACTTATGTGGCTTTCTACCCTTATCACTGAAACCTTAGCTTAAAAGACAGATGCCCCTAAGTCATTCCTGTTCCACCTTTATCTCAAATACCCTGTTCTGGAAATACCCACTCAATCCTTATTATACTTAATAACTGAAAATATTTTTCCATATTAATCTATTTGTTAAGAGTCTATGTATCTCCACTAGAAAATAAGTACTACAGGAGCATATGCCTTGCCTATCTTGTTTATTGCAGTAGCACTATGCTTAAGGTTTAGAATTTTTTTTTTTTTAATTTTTTCACAGTCTGTTGAGTATCAATTCTATACCAAGTGTATGGTGCCCCACGATCATATTAATGTACACAGCTATGATTTAATAAAAAAAAAAAAGAAAGAAAATCAGAAACCAACCCACTTAAAAAAAAAGAGAGAGAAGTTCTTGGATTTGGGGATATAAAAACAAAAACCCTACCTTCCTAGAATTTACATTGAAGGATAGTGAGTGGGGTTGAAGACACAGGGAGACTAAAGAGGAGGCTGAGATAAACATGACTCAAAACATGATGCTGGAACTGGAGGTGGTAGAAGTGGTCAGATTCTGGCTATATTTTAGAGGAAGAGCTGCAGGATTAAGTTAGCTCTTTGACTACAGAGCACTCAGGAATGAAAGTGCCAATTGAGGCCTGCAGCAATTGCAACAACAGTTATGATACACAGTGCACTACTGGACATTCTTTGGTTTCTTATTAATCAAAATATTTCACCCAAGTTGGTTTCAGTTTCCACTATTTGTACAAATTATTTCAGGCACAACTGTGAAAAATGTTGAAAACAAAGCATAAAATGCTTACAGGCTCAAGTTAGGTAACATAAGAGTAGTATGTCATCAAAATTTTCTTAGGAAAATGAACAACACCTACAAGCATCATTCATACCAAACAAACATCTTATTTGAATCCCTATAGGTATTGTTCACAGTCATAAGGTTAATTTAAGAGGCAAAAGAGAGAAAAACTAATCAAATATTACTGCAAGCATTTTGGGGAGTAAGTACCCAGAAAGAGTTGCTGTCAACTGAAATAGACTGACAACAGTCAACCTGAGAGCAGAATGAGGTATAGGGTCCTCAGTTTTGAACATATTATACTTAAATATTTGTAAGACATCCAGCATAGGTATGATTAGGCTATAGAAAAGCAGGTCTGGAATTCATAAGACATATCTAGTACCCTCCACATAATGCCAGCAGGAAAGTTCCAACAAACACCAGGGTACGGTGGCTCATACCTGTAATCCTAGAACTCTGGGAGGCCAAGACAGTTGGATCAGGAGTCCCAAACCAGTCTGAGTAAAATCAAGACCCATATATCTACTAGAAATAGAAATATTAGCTGTGCATTTTGTGGCAGAAAAATGTACTCCCAGCTACTTGGGAGGCTGAGGTGGAAGGATCACTTGAACCCAAGAGTTAGAGGTTGCTGTGAGCAAGACTGCCACCATGAAACTCTAGTGTAGGGCAATGAAATGAGACTATGTGTAAAAATAAATAAATAAATAAATAAATAGTAAAAAATAAAACAAAGTATCATTTCTCAAAGTTCCCTTACTTATACAATTAAGAAAATACATATGGAATACTATTCAGCCATGAAAAGATGGTTACTTCACATCTTTGTAATATTCCAGATGAGTTGAAACACATTCTTCTTAGTAAATTGTCATAAGAATAGAAAAGAATACAAAAAATATTACTCAATACTAATATGAAGCCAGTAGATGATCTAATGCATGCCCACATAAATGAAAAACTCATTTCAATTCAGGCTGGGGGTAGAGGTAATGAGGGAGGGGGAAAGGGTGGGAGTTGGACTGGGCAACCCCACTGAATGGGCACACGGGGGTGTGGGGGTTGGCATACCTTTTGTGTGGGGGACAAAACCACAAGAGGGACTCTACCTAACAAAATCAAATATTTTGATCTGGTTGTTTGTACCTTCACATTAAACTGAAAGAAATTTACTTAAAAAAAGAAAGAAGAAGAAAAAGCCATAACACCATAAACTTTGGTATGGATGAGTAAACTGGATGTTCCACAGCCTTAGACTGACTTTCTTTCTTTCTTTCTTTCTTTCTTTCTTTCTTTCTTTCTTTCTTTCTTTCTTTCTTTCTTTCTTTCTTTCTAAAAAGAGTCTCACTTTGTTGACTTTAGTAGAGTTCTGTGGCATGACAGCTCACAGCAACCTCAAACTCAGGCTCACGTGATTCTCCTGCCACAGTCTCCCGAGTAGCTGGGACTAACGGAGCCCACCACAATCCCCAATTATTTTCTTTAAAAAAAGAGGTCTTGCTCTGGCTCAGGCTGGTCTTAAACCTGTGAGCTCAGGCAATCCACACACCTCAGCTTCCCAGAGTGCTAGGATTACAGGCATGAGCCACAGCACCTGGCCTTTAGCCTTAGGCTTTAACATGTGAAAAAGAAACCACTGAAAGAACTTTTTGGTAGTATTAGGTTTAATATTCTTTTATTGAAATTTCAAAGAAGCTAAAGTAGAATACTGTCTCCTGAAAAATAATAGATGATAAAAGTAGAAAAAATAATCTAAAAATCAAGACAGTGGTCTCCATTGGGCAAGACAGAACTGTATCAGATATGGGACCATTAGGAGATTCTGAAGACTATTCAAGGCCTACTCATAAATCTTGACTTTTCCAAGAGTGTTTATATCATCATTATTACATCATATCACAAAACAATGTGGGCATTACTCTATTAATGCATTTCACAATAACAAATTGTAGAAATCATCAAATGTACAAAATAACATAATGTGTATAGGTTTGTTTGCCCCATAATAAAGTAATCCAATTTAATTCACAGTTTTGGGAGCAAATTTCGGAGCAATTTAAAACTCACAGTTTAAGGAGCAAATTTAGGAGCAATTTAAAACTCACAGTTTAAGCAATTTAAAACTCACAGTTTAAGGAGTCAAATATCTATTTAGGATTAACTAGTTTCATAAAATAACCTTCAGATGTATTTTTTTTAAAAGATAGAAAACACATACACACATTAATAGAAAAGGAGATGGACAATTAATTAATAGAATAGTTAAACATACTGCAACATATATAAAGGCTCAGCATCCCTAATATAAAATTGGAAAATATGAAATATTCAAGCAAATCAAAAAGAAATCAACTGCATTAAAAATTGATCAAGAGACATGAACAAATTCTGAAAAAATCTTTTTGAATATTGACATGATACTCAAAGGTCATTCATTGCTCAAAGGAAATGCTCATTGGAGTACTTTGAATTTGGGGGATTAGGGATGCTCACATGGTAAGTATAATGCAATATTCCAAAATCTGAAAACACCTAAAATCTGAAGCCCTTTGGTCCCAAATATTTTAGATAAGAAACACTCAACCTATACCAACTTGCTTTTCATTATACCTCTTTGGCTCATCTACAGAGAAATGTATATCCCTACCCAGGATTTGGTACAGACGTTCAGAATGATGTACTGCACACATACCAACTAAGTATGAAAGGGTTAATTGTAATACTTCTATAATTAAGACCTGTAAGTACAACAGGGCAAACCTCTCAAGCACATGTGAAATGACCTGGCAAAGCAAGGAAAGGCTTATGGCTAAGCTTTTTAATAGTTGTTAGGCTCTAGCAGGAGTTCAGAGATAAGAATGGGAGCTTGCCTATATTGAATCTTGCCAAGGACAAAGGAGAGAGCAGCCAGGCTTTTATAAAAACCACCTTGTTGAGTTGTGGGTTACAAGGCAAAGAAGGAAGTTTGACAGTTTAAATCAGTCAGCATTTAAACATCAAAAATACGGTATCATGGACTTCCCATTTCTGACCTGCCACACAAGGGGTTTAGAACCTTAGAAGCCATCATTCTAACCCTAAAAAACAAAAAAAAATCAACAACTTCTTACAGCAATCAGAGAACTGAGGTCACATAGCAAACCACTGTCTCCAAAATTAAAGAGACCGATAGGAAAACTAGCCCTTTTAAAATAGGCCCATAACATTGTTCTTAATAAGGCCTGCCTTGGAAAGAGGTAAATACAAAGCTTAAGCCCACTTTAACTTCATTGCTTCACCCAAAACGAAGACTTTGGAACACTGAAAAGCACATGTAAAGGAGAAGGGTCATTTATTCCCTCCTGACACCAAATATAGTCTGTGATTTCTTTCCCAACACCATTTCTCCCACTCTCTGACATCAACTATGGGTCTTACAACTCAAACCAAACAAGCATACCACTAAATGCTCAGAGATAGCATTAGATTCCACACGTTGAAGGCTCGCCCCCGCAAGGACTTTCCCCACTTCAGACATGAGCCACAAACTAGATGTCTGGGCTACCCACAGTTCTATCCCACAGATTACAAATTTGGGAGTTCCCAGGAAATACCTTCATGATTCAAAGTTCCATAGAAAATCGCTTAAAACTCGGAAATCACTTTACTTAGTATTATAAATTTATTATAAGAATTACAACTCAGAAAAAGAAAAGTAGAAGAAACACATTTGGATGGAGGTTGGGAAGGGAAAGGAGTTTCCATGCCCTCCCAGGGCCTGCTCCCTTCTGAGAACCTAGATGTGTTCACCAACCCAAAAGATAAGTGAACCTAGTTGTTTGGAGGTATTCACGAAGGTTATCAATTACACAGGCAAAATTGAATATATCACTGGCCACTGGTAAATAAAAACTTCAGTTCTATATTCAATCCCTGGATGTCAGAAGAGTGGAGCTGAAAATTGCAAGCCTCTAATCAAGGCTGGGTCTGAGAACCACGCAGTCTATTCCTACCCTATCTAGGAGTTTACCAATCATCACCTCATTAGAAAAAAAAGACACTGTTATCACCTTTATTACTCAGAAAGTTTCAAGAGCTTAGGAGCTCAGAAGCCAGGTATGGCTTCGAAAGTGTCAGGTGTCACCTGGCATTTTTTATTACACCACAGAAGGTAACAGCCCAGAAGCAAAGGCTCATTAAAGAACAAACCACAGAAATAGAGAACACTCCATGGGCAGGAAAAATGCTCAGGAGGCAGAAGAAAAACATTGAACATAAAAGAAAACAAAAGCAAACAAGTAGGACAACAAATAAAAGCCAGTAAGAGTTATTAAAATATAAATAATTAAAATACAGATATTAATCTACACCAATAACCACATTAAATATCAATAGTCTAGCAGGGTGTGGCAGCTCATGCCTATAATCCCAGCACTCTGGGAGGCCAAGGTGGGTGGATCACCTGAGCTCATGAGTTCCAGACCAATCTGAGCCAGAGTGAGACCCTGTCTCTAAAAATAGTTTATCCAGGAGTAGTACACAAGAGGAAGAGGGAGGGGTGAAGCTTTACTTCTGAACAGTCAGACATCAAAAAATGTAATCTGACTACTTACTCAAAAAACACATGTAGGAAAGAAGTTTGCTTGCACAAATAAGCACTAATAAATGAACAAAAAATTATTAAAACTTGTCATTTGTAGCTTGCTGAGAAGCACTAGCACTAGAGTGAAAAATGAAGTGCTGGCAGGGAAGGAGTCTTAGGTTTGAGCTTCCTGTCTTACGGATTTTTATAAACTTTGATAGAGCAGTAATTCTTTACATATCACAGTTATAAACGTGCAAACAAACAAACAAACAAACAAACAAAAACCTTTTTAACTCTCTAAAGTGTCAGATGTCACCTTCCCTTCCACTTCATCCCCCAAAAGTGGAGGGGTTCTTTTAGGACTATGTAGCATCTTATAACGCATTAGGGGTTTGAGCTGATGACATTAAATACATTCATTTGGATTTTTTTTTTTATAAGAATGTATATAACTCTTCTTTTTCTCATTCCCATTAAAACAGCAATTCCAATTGCCTCCATAATAGTATATCCTTATAAATTTGAAATTTTGGGGACATGAACACTCAAAAACTGATGTAAAAAATAAAAAATGAATCTGAAAATTTACACATACCCATATCACATCTTGAGGTTCTCATGTCTCACAGAAGCAACACTTACCTTCCCAAATTTTCCTGTCTTACTCAAATCATCTCTCTTCACTCTCTCTTTAGTCCTGTCATCCACAAAGCTAAAAATCTTATGCAATCATGAAAGGGACTAAAAGTATGAAGTAATTCAAAACACTAGAGTTAAAAAATAGTGATATTTAATAAAGGAATCCAAAGGGAAGAAATGCACATATTTAAGTCAGCTCAGGTTACCAGACATATACTCACTAGGAAAAGCCGCATTCAGAAGGTTAAACACATTTTCTGAGCTTGTGGTTCACACTCTCACAGAGATATAACCTTTAAAGTGTGTCTGTCTTTATGATGGAGAATAGGGGGACCTAAGCATCCCCAAGAATGAGTTCATGGAGCTCTCCACACTCCCTTTACCTGGAAGAGTGTAAATGTTGTCCCTCCTAGGCTTCAATTCTCAGCAGGTAGGAAACCAACAGCAGGATTCACTATGTTACAGCAGTTCTCAACCTGTGGGTCATGACCCCTTTGGGGGTTGAACAACCCTTTCACAGGGGTTGACTAAGACCATCAGAAATATGTGATTTCCAATGAAATGAGACACTGCTCCTTTATCTGAACATAATTTTATGGTTGAAGGTCTCCACAACATGAGGAACTGCATTAAAGGGTCACAGCATTAGGAAGGCTAAGAACCACTGCACTATAAGTTTCTCAGCAGAAGTCCCAAATCCATAAACTCCTTTCCACCACAAAGAACTAATTACCTTCACAGACTTTTTCACACAAATGACATTCTCAGTGCACCAACACTACAAGTGCAAAACTCAAATGTGATGACTAGTAACAGAACTAAAGAGACCATAATGACAACCTTACAAAGGTCATCATAACCACCCTGAAATTGTATCTCCATGTGGACCCTCAGGTTTTTTATGCTCTGCAGATTCTCTCAGTATATATGGCTCCCTTCCTGGTGAGTGTGACCAGGTTGGATCACCTACAGCAGATTTTCCCAGGAAAAATCAATTTCAGTTACTTTTTTTTTTTTTTTTTTTTTTTTTTTTTATTGTTGGGGATTCATTGAGGGTACAATAAGCCAGGTTACACCGATTGGATTTGATAGGTAAAGTCCCTCTTGTAATCACGTCTTGCCCCCAAAAGGTGTGGCACACACCAAGGCCCCACCCTCTCCCCCCCTCTCTCTGCTCTTCCATTCCCCACTCCTCCCTCCATCTTTCTCTCTCTATTCTCCCCTTCTCCCACCCCCCACTGTGACCTTAATTGTCATTAATTGTCCTCATATCAAAATTGAGTACATAGCATTCATGCTTTTCCATTCTTGTGATGCTTTACTAAGAATAATGTCTTCCACTTCCATCCAGGTTAATATGAAGGATGTAGAGTCTCCATTTTTTATAATAGCTAAATAGTATTCCATGGCATACATATACCACAGCTTATTAATCCATTCCTGGATTGGTGGGCATTTAGGCTGTTTCCACATTTTGGCAATTGTAAATTGAGCTGAAATAAACAGTCTAGTACAAGTGTCCTTATGATAAAAAAATTTTTTTTTTTCCTTCTGGGTAGATGCCCAGTAATGGGATTGCAGGATCAAATGGGAGGTCTAGCTTGAGTGCTTTGAGGTTTTTCCATACTTCCTTCCAAAAAGATTGTACTAGTTTGCAGTACCACCAGCAGTGTAAAAGTGTTCCCTTCTCTTAACATCCACGCCAGCATCTGCAGTTTTGAGATTTTGTGATGTGGGCTATTCTCGCTGGGGTTAGATGGTATCTCAGAGTGGTTTTCATTTGCCTTTCTCTAATAGATATGGATGAACATTTTTTCATATGTTTGTTGGCCATTCGTGTGTCTTCTTTAGCGAAGGTTCTATTCATGTCTCTTGCCCATTGATATATGGCTTGTTGGTTTTTTTCATGTGGATTGATTTGAGTTCTCTATAGATCCTAGTTATCAAGCTTTTGTCTGATTCAAAATATTCAAATATCCTTTTTCATTGTGTAGGTTGTCTATTTGCTTTGGTTATTGTCTCCTTTCCTGTACAGAAGCTTTTCAGTTTAATGAAGTTCCATTTGTCTATTTTTGTTGTTGCAATTGCCATGGCAGTCTACTTCAAGAAGTCTTTACCCAGGCCAATATCTTCCAGTGTTTTTCCTGTGCTTTCTTTGAGGATTTTTATCATTTTATGCCTTAAATTTAAGTCCTTTATCCATCTTGAATCAATTTTTGTGAGTAGGGAAAGGTGTGGGTCCAGTTTCAGTCTTTTACAAGTGTATATCCTGTTCTCCCAACACCAATTATTGAATAGGGAGCCTTTCCTCCAAGGTATGTTCTTGTTTGGTTTATCAAAGATTAGGTGGTTATAAGATTAGTTAGTTTCATTTTCTGGTTTTCTCATCCATTCCACTTGTCTATGTCTCTATTTTTGTGCCAGAAGTGCCAGCAGAAGACCATGCTGTCCTGACCACTATGGCTTTGTAGTACAGCCTAAAATCTGGTATGCTAATGCTCCCAGCTTTATTTTTGTTACTAAGAGCTGTCTTAGCTATCAGCGGTGTTTTTCAGGTTCCATACAAAACAAAGAATCATTTTTTCCAAATCTTTTTTTTTTAATTAATTTATTTTTATTGTTAAATCATAGCTGTGTACATTAGTGCAATCAAGGGGTACAATGTGCTGGTTTTATATACAATCTGAAGTATTCTCATCAAAATGTTCAACGTAGCCTTCATAGCATTTTCTTAGTTATTGTATGTAGG